>JAGFPH010006229.1:14407-41352 GCA_018207615.1 Philaenus spumarius
TCTTCCAGACGGTCCGAGCATGTTGTAGAATGTTATAGAATCTTCCAAGCGGTCCGAGAATGTTGTATAATCTTCCAGACGGTCCAAGCATGTTATAGAATCTTCCAGATGGTCCGAGAATGTTGTAAAATCTTCCAGACGGCTCGAGAATGTTGTATAATCTTCCAGACGGCCCGAGAATGTTGTATAATGTTCCAGACGGTTCGAGAATGATGTATAATCTTCCAGACGGTCCGAGAATGTTGTATAGTGTTCCAGACGGCCCTAGAATGTTGTAGAATGTTCCAGACGGTCCGAGAATGTTGTATAATCTTCCAGACGGCCCGAGAATGTTTTAGAATGTTTCAGACGGTCCGAGAATGTTTAATGTTGACGTGTACATGCTTCTTCATAAATTATCCAAATTTATTGAAATTATTTTATTTTAATGATAACTAAACATGAACTTTCTACATTTTTGATATTTGCATTATTAAATAAAAAGAAACAAATTGCAAACTATGTTTTTGAGTTGTCAAAAATACATTTAAAAAACTAAATTATATCCACATTTTGTTCGCCCTAACATTTAAAATGAAATATTCAGAATAATTTTCTGATCATTATTACTCCAGTAATCTTGTTACGCGTTTAATATTATGGGAGTGGAAATTCAAGATGATGGCTGGGTCTGCCGAGCCTTAACCTCTATGCTTAAGTTTGAATTTATCGTATTTTTTAATGAATATCACAGGTTCGATCAAGTTTATTCCCCTTTATCCATTTTGTTATCAGTAATAACTCAGTTCCTATCTTAGGATCTACTATCAAACAAACGTCCATGTCATTTACATAACTCCCCTTCCCCGCACAGTTCAAGATGATTCAGTCTGTCTCCAACACTTGTTTAATTAATCCTTGTTAGCCTCTATCAATATTGATTCTATTTAATGGTCTGTTTGGAGTGTTCCGTTTCCAGTAGGCAGATAATTACTGTGGTTCTATAGAGAGTTTGTTGTGGGTTTGTGTTGTAGGCGTGGTGCTATACGTTCCTTGTAGTTTTACCGAATAGTGATGTGCGATTCACGAACGATTCGTTCAATTTGAACGACTCGGCAGACGATTCACGACTCTTGGAAAATAAATCGACTCATTTTTTGAACCGAAAGAAATTAGTCGTTTGGAATAAATTCAAACCACCCGACTCGATGAATTGATTCATGACTCTTGGAAAATAAATCGACTCATTTTTTGAACCGAAATAAATTAGTCGTTTGGAATAAATTCAAACCACCCAACTCAATGAATTGATTCACGACTCTTGGAAAATAAATCGACTTATTTTTTGAACCGAAAGAAATAGTCTTTTAGAATAAATTTCCTATTCGTTTGGTTTCATGTCAAAACTTCGATTGATTTTGAGCAAGTTAGTAGGCTATTCATCTATATTGGAACCATTTTGTTTAACTTACAATGCTAATATTGAACATAAAAAACAACTTTTTAACTTTTACATCCCAAAAATCAGCTGCACAAATTGTTTTGTGTATTCATTTTTGATTATCGCTTTCAACGTTTTCTGACGGCTTTTTTACAAAGATACTAGTACTGTAGCATTAAATTTTGTCCCTAGCTATTTTGACCCCCTCCCCCCCCCCCGGGAATCCCAAAATTTAGTAGTACAAATTAATACTAGGTTTAAAAAGTGCAAATTAAATTACAAAATAGACAACACAACAGAGGATCCAACAACTTATTTTACATCATTGTACATTGCGTGCATACTGATATTTAGATTTACTTGATTAAACTAAAACGTACAATACACATGGATGCAGTAGGTTACAGCCTTACTCTCTTGTGAGCTTGATCCGATCTATTAAATAAGAAACCTATGAAGGTTCAACAAAAATACTTTTTACTCTAACGAAACACGCAATGCATTGTGTATTGAAAATACTCCCAATACGAAGCATGCAATGCTCTGTGTATTGAAAATACTCCCAATACGAAGCACGCAATGCTCTGTGTATTGAAAATTCTTCCAATACTTTGGTTGGCGTGCGAAGCACGCACTTCATTGTGTTTTGAAAATACTCCCGATAAGGGGGGGGGGGTTGGCGTGCGAAGCATGCAATATTCTGTGTATTGAAAGTTTTCCCAATACGGGGTTTGGCGTGAGAAGCACGCAATGCATTGAGTATTGAAAATATTCCCAATACTGGGGTTGGCGTGCGAAGCACGCAATGCATTGTGTGTATTGAAAATACTCCCAGTAGGTTATTTGGCGTGCGAAGCACGCAATGCATTACGTATTGAAAATACTCCCAACTTGTTGGTTGGCGTGCGAAGCACGCAATGCATTATGTATTGGAAATACTCCCAATTCGGTGGTTGGCGTGCGAAGCACGCAATGGGTTGTGTATTGAAACTACTTCCAATACGAGGTTTGGCGTGCGAAGCACGCAATGCATTGCTTATTGAAAATACTGCCAATACGAGGGTTGGCGTTCGAAGCACGCAATACATTGTTTATTGAAAAAACTGCCAATACGGGTTTGGCGTGCGAAACACGCAATGCATTGTGCATTGAAAATACTCCCAATAGGTTATTTGGCGTGCGAAGCACGCAATGCATTAAGTATTGGAAATACTCCCAATTCGTTGGTTGGCGTGCGAAGCACGCAATGGGTTGTGTATTGAAACTACTTCCTATACGAGGTTTGGCGTGCGAAGCACGCAATGCATTGTTTATTGAAAATACTGCCAATACGAGGGTTGGCGTGCGAAGCACGCAATGCATTGTTTATTGAAAATACTGCAAATACGGGGGTTGGCGTGCAAAGCACGCAATGCTCTGTGTATTGAAAATTCTCCCAATACGGGGGTTGGCGTGCGAAGCACGCAATGGATTGTGTATTGAAAATACTCCCAATACGGATGCGGACTTGTCCCCATCACCTAAAATGTTGATTAGTACATATCAACTTCTAGTTTGATGAGAGTAGAAAGTTAAAACATCTGGTGTGCACATCACACAACTTTCCTTACCAAAATAGATGCTGTATCAATTACCAATTTTTTCGAGCGAGAGATTGATGATACCATTTTCGAGTTAATAGGAGTATCCGTTTCGAAGAAAGCGGTACTAACTTCAAAACGGTTAATCTCACGGACCTGATTTTGGTCTCAATCGATTTCTCAAACCCAAAAATGTCAAGGTCGATACCAAACACGGCTAGTTTAAAAAAAGTCATTTTTGCCCCCAAAAAGGGCGTTTTTGAGGTCAATTTTTAAAAAAATTGAAAAAGTTGAGTGGGGTATCTTTTTTGACATTCTTTTGGACGCTGAATCGAATGAGACCATTTTCAAGTCGATAGGACCAGCCATTTCGGAGATACAAACAAAATAACTTTCGTTTTTGTAATAAATTTTTTCAACGAATTTTTAAGGGTATATAGCGTACATAGCGTGTTAAGGGGGTCTGAGTAGAGTATGTTAGCAAAGTTTAATCAAAATCGTTAGTGGGGTTTTGGAGTAAATACCAAAAATGTGCTAAAAACTGGTCCCACGGTAAGACACCACCTCCGATTTGCTTCAAATTTACATGGGTTTAATTGTTTACGTGTTTGAAGATATCCTGTAAATTTCAGTTCGATCCGTCCAGCCGTTTGCCCTGTGCACTCCGGACACACACACACACAGACACACAGACACACAGACAGACCAATTGCCAAAAATGCATTTTTTGGACTCAGGGGGCCTTGAAACGTAAAGATATTATGAAAACTCGACATCGAATTTTTGGGTCGATCGCAATACTTACCTTACCTAGTATAGGGTAAGGAAAGTAAAAATGGATTTTCAAGTTGTTTTTCAAGGTTTTGCCCCACTGTGCGCCCACTACGAACACAATTTCCCGCCATCCGACCTATTTTCTCTAAAACGCGTCGTTTTTGTAGAGAGCTATAAGAAGCATAAAAGGATAGTATTTAAATTGGGACGATAAAGTTAAACGCGACACTTGACACAATAAAGCAGCGGTCGTGCGGCGTGTTGACGCCAAACGTCGTAAAAAGCTTTGTCAAAGTGTGATTATATTAGAAGAGCTTCGTCTGTAGACAGAGAGACGGTTCCATTAAGTGGTTAACACGAATATAACCTCTGGCTGACGAGGGAAGGTTTTTAGGTCAAGATTAGATAGAAGCTGTTGGATGAAATAAAATAAATCTTAGTAGCTGTCCATAATGTAGCCAATAACTCTGTTATCTTTTAATTCACAGAAATAATAAACAATCCCATTACTTAGCTGAACCGCTGACCTATGTTTAGCGAATTTCCAAAATTAAATTTATATGTTCAAGCGCTTCAACCAACAATTTGGAAAATTGGTCTACTCTGGGTACGAAATATATTAGTAGAATTATTCGTCTGTACCTCATCCTCCGGCGGAAAAACTGGCGGCCTCGCTTCGCTCGCAGCGTACAAACTCAGAAGGAGCGTACAATCCATGGTAAAACCTCGCACGTGGAATTGAATGGGGTACTTTTATGATATTTTATGTTATCAGAGATTTTACGGGAACCAAGCGAGCTATAAGGTCTTGTGAAAAACAAAATGTTCAGAATAATATCCTAAATAAATTTTTTTAATAAAACCCTAAAAAAGTTTAATTTTTGTACGAAAATATCAAATAAATTATTAATTCCTGTCAAAAACGTGCTTTCGGTTGTTATATTTTGTTGTTTAACGAACTCGTCCGAGTGACTTATACAACCAACGTGTGTACCAAATTTGGACCAAATCGGACTTAAAATGCGGCCTTTAGAGTACGAACACATATACATGTACCTAAATACAAGCACTTTAATCACACCCCAAAACGTGTTCCGGGGACATGATCGGTGCTCTGTTACTACTTACCTTAGGTATCACCGTAAGGGTCAGTACAATAGCGCATCTTTCCTATAGAAATTATCTAAAAAACCCGTTTGTCATTAAATAAACGGTACCAGGAACTGGCACATACTTTCTCACAAACATATTTAAATTATTAAACGTCACGGTGACTTGTAGGGTGGGGTAGGAGAGGTGATTTTGTATTTAAGTTGTTTTCCCATAAAAATCCATAAAATAATGGAAAAACCAACTTTTCTCAAAAACTGCTCGAACGATTTTGATTAAAATTTTACAGTTTATAGTACTATAGGTCCCTAATAAACTATAAAATTTTAATCAAAATCGTTAGAGCCGTTTTTGAGAAAAGTTAATTTTCCCGTTATTTTAAGGGTTTTTATGGGAAAATTACCCTTAAAAATTAAAAATTCACAAAAATGAAAAAAACGCCTAGAGATACCGTGGATTAGTACCTCCATACTAAATTTCATCAAAATCGTACGACTGGTTTAGGCTCTAGGTCTGATAACATCCACACAGACACACAGACACACACACAGACATCACTCCGAAAACCACTTTTTTAGGTTCAGGGGGGCCCAAAACGGATATTTCCACCAAAAACTCAAACTCGAAAATTTTGACGAATACAATACTTTCTCCATATACTATGGTATAGGGGGAGAAAGTAAAAAACTAATTTTCCCCTGAAATAGTTTTGTAAAGTTACCGGTTTTGAGTATGATGAATGAAAGCAAAAAATGCTTTATTCTAGTATGAAAAATTTCAAATTTTTTTAGCCTACTTCAGGTCAAAAAACGTCCTTTCGGTTGATGGAATTTTTTTTTTTTTTTGCTACCGAACTCATCCAAGCGACTTGGAAAATCAACGCGTGTACCGAATTTGAACCCAATTGGACTTAAAATTGACCGTTATAATGGAACACATATATCAATTATTATATATAGAATTTTTAATGACACCCCAAAACGTGTTCTGGGGGTTATGATCGGTCATTGACCACTTCCGATCTTAGGTCTCACCATAAGAGTCCACTGCAATACCTCATCTGTCATAAGGAAATCAGTCGAAGGCCACTAACTATCGCCAAACGAACGTAGTAGTATTTTGTTGAATGCTTAAATAAGCTAACATAAATATGTTTTCACCACACTACGATATTTTCAGCTATTTTCGAAACGTCATTTGGAGGCCGAAAGTAGCTCTTTTCTGCCCTAGGGCCGTAAAGTCAGCTGTTCGTTTATTAAATTAAAATATGAACGTATATCTCAACACAATTTCGTTATGAAATTGGCCCATATGGCAAATAATTCAATAGGTATTACCGACAGACTAGTGGCACACACATAATTGTTATTTTTACCGTTGCGTAGCAACTGAGGTAAAACTGTACTTTCCATAGCTAGCTAGTTTATAACCTCAAAGTTTCATTTTCATGTGTGCTAAATAAATATTCTTTTTTAATTTTATATAGTGTTTATTTTATTGTGTAGTGTGGTGAAAAATAGCGTTCGCACCACGATCTCAAGCCTGCAAAACCTCATTTTCGGCCCTAGGTGCGAAATATACTATTTCATCACACAGTATTGAAAATAGTCACTTTCAGTATCAGCTGTTAGTATTGGAAATAGCGTTTCTCGGTGTAGATCGGCAAAATCAACTGGAGATTTTTGCCGATCTCTAAATTAGTTATAAATTATAACACCAATAGAGCTATCAATAATAATTATGATTTGACGTGTCATAATTTAATTTCAATATTATTAATTTATTAGATATAATAACACTTTTAACATCAGTACGTTTATTCATGTACCAGTATCGGTAGTAGCGTATTGTGTCTGTTAATATTACTCGATGATTTGATATCAGCTGTTCCAATTAATTTAGTCAACCTAAACAATGTATTGCTGCCATTGTGAGCAATATTTCTGAGCAGCTGTTATCAAAATGTCAAATGTTACAATTAACTTTTCAAATATTTTTTTAGTTAAGTTACAAATCAATTGCTCCCACAAAAGTCAACAAACAGTTATGAAAATGAGTATAAGAAATGTATTGATTGGTGCAAGAATCTATATAAAATCCAAATACCACTCACTGACTCACTCATCACGAAATCTCAAAAACCACCCAACGGATTGGAATGAAATTTGGTTTGTAGCTTCCTCTAGGGCAGTATGTGCTCGCTAATAAAGGTTTTCAAAAAAATCTAAATTTTAGAGGGTTTTGGGGAGGTCAAAGTTACTAAAAATCGCCATAAGAAATATATAGTGTAATATATTTATTGATGTATTTTACTTTCTCACTATACTATAGTATAGAGAAAGTATAAATAGTGATCGCAAAAAAAATCGATGTTGAGATTTTTGTGGAAATATCCGTTTTGGGACCCCCTGAGTGCAAAAAAGTGGTTTTTACAAAATGTCTGTCTGTATGTCTGTATGTATGTCTGTATGTATGTATGTCTGTATGCATGTATGTCTGTATGTCTGTATGTCTGTATGTATGTATGTCTGTATGTAGACAAGGCTAGAGAGAAAACTATTCTATCGATTTCAACCAAATTTGCACCAGATATGTCCAGTACGCCTGTATAGATGCACGAAAAAGGGTTTTGAACGAATTTTGAAAAACAACCCCCTTTTAGGCCAAAAAACCCCCAAAAATACAGTTATTATTTTTTTATAAAAAAACGGCTCTAACGATTTTGATAAAATTTTGCTTATTTGTAGCCTTTAATGTGCCCTACCATATACAAAAACCCGCATCTTTCTAAAAATTCTCGTTTAGCTAATAATAATAATAATAACTGATTTTTGGGGGTTTTTTGGCCATAATGGGGTTGTTTTTCAAAAATTTTCAAAACCTTTTTACGTGCATCTATAAAGACCTAATTGACGTGTTTGGTGCAAATTTGTTTGAAATCGATCGAATAGTTTTCTCTCTAGCTAATAATAATAATAATATTTATTAGTTAATCGCCTACTTTAATAAAAGTATACAAAGCTAGAGAGAAAACTATTCTATTGATTTCAACCAAATTTGCACCAGACATGACCAGTACGCCTGTATAGATGCACGAAAAAGGGTTTTGAACAATTTTGAAAAACAACCCCCTTTTTGGCCAAAAAACCCCCAAAAAATCAGTTATTATTTTTTTATTAAAAAACGGCTCTAACGATTTTGATAAAATTTGGCTTATTTGTAGCCTTTAATGTGCCCTACCATATACAGAAACCCGCATCTTTCTAAAAATTCTCGTTTAGCTAATAATAATAATAATAATAATAACTGTTTTTGGGGTTTTTTTGGCCATAAAGCGGGTTGTTTTAAAAAAAAATTCAAAACCATTTTTCGTGCATCTATGAAGACCTAATTGACGTGTTTGGTGCAAATTTTTTCGAAATCTATCGAATAGTTTTCTCTCTAGATAATAATAATAATAATAATATTTATTAGTTAATCTCCAACTTTAATAAAATACTCTCCTACCCCACCCTACAAGTCACAGTGAATCTGTTTAGTAATTTAAATGTATTTGTGAGAAAGTATGTGCCAGTTCCTGGTACCGTTTATTTTTGTTTAGTTACATTTAACTTTGATTTGTCGGTCCGTGCAAAGCCGGATCGGGCCAGCTAGTTAAAATATAAAACCTAACCAAATAAACTATGTTGCCATTGTACTTCAGGCATGTTACTGAGAAACGATAGGCTATTTTGAAAAAAAAAACTATATTCAATTTATTATTAATACTATAGTCGTCTCGGTGTGATGAAAAGTATCGTTCATCGCACGGGCCAAAAGTGGCTTTTCGATTCTCGCTCATTTTCCGACCGAGGAGTAGCCGAGCTCGTATCGAAAAGCGTATTCGAAAAGCGGTTCTAGTGATGAAATATACTATTACGCTTAAAACATTTTTCAATCGTTCTTTATGACGAACCGTAACCGGAATATTGAGTCATTGGAAACGCACATGAGCACCGTGTAGACATTTTACAAACGACTGCATTTAGGTACAAGCTATGCCCGGCGGGTAGGGAACGCAGGGAGTCTATAAGTTGTCAGTTGAGCGATAAAACCCAAAGTGAGTTTGAAAAATGTCTCCCTCTTGAAGTCGACCTTCCATCACTGCTATGCTATCTCGTCGATAAGTCGTGACATTGATGGATGGGGAGATCCTGCCCGATTTGCTCAGACTGGAGTTCTTCTATAGGTAGCAACGCGTGTACTATTGTACTATATTGGTGAATAGGCACTTGGGAAAAATGCTTCGAAATATTAAACGCTTTAGTGTATTGAATTTAACTTCTAATGGAATAGGAGTATTTTGTATGATTTGTTTACAAGGACATAGCCCTGCGTGCTTCGCACGCCTGACCCTTCTTTCTTTCACACTCATATTGTTTAAATTTCTGCTCGGCAGGAGTGAACAAATATTTCTGAGTTGACCGCAGCTCTACAAGTGGCAGAGCTTTACAGTACCCTACTAGCATTGAGTTTTTGTGCGTTTCATTCTTCCGCTAGCAAATATAAGACAGCTTCATATAGGCGGAAACTAGTACTGTATTGGTGAATAGGAACTTGGAAAATGTTTTGAAATATTAAACGCTTTAGTATATTAAATTTCACTTCGAATGGAATAGGAGTATTTTGTATGATTTGTTAACAAGGATAGAGCCCTGCGTGCTTCGCACGCCTGACCCTTCTTTCCTTCCACTCATATTGTTTAAATTTCGGCTCGGCAGGAGTGAACAAATATTTCTGAGTTGACCACAGCTCTACAAGTGGCAGAGCTTTACAGCATTGAGTTTGTGTACGTTTCATTCTTCCGCTAGCAAATATAAGGTAGCTTCATATAGGCGGAAACTAGAGGGTTACAGACGTAACCCTGACTGCAAACCTACTGGAATTGAGGTGGAAACAAATTCTATTAATATATTTCCTACACGTAGGCTGCTATTCAGCGCCTTCGTGGGTAGACCAATTTTCCAAAATGTTATTTGAAACCGTTAAGGGGAGACGGACGTCCCTATTCCCGCAATGATAATTTTGCAATATTGATGACCCATTAATATCTCAGAAAATACTGAAGATATAACTTTGAATTTTTTACCACCTATTGTATAGCTCATTTAACGTTAATCCTACCACTTTAAAATAATTAACAAAAAAGTCATCGCTGTTATAAAAGTAGGTAAGTTTTACTGGAATTTTAAAACGATATACTTTTTTTAAATATTTATTTTCATCCAAAATGGTTCAAAAAGGTAGGGCATGTGTATTCTTATCGTCAATCAAGGTGGTAAAAATTTGAAGTATGTACTTCAAGTACTTTCTGAGAAAATGGGATATTTGTATGTTAAAATACAGTTTTCGGGAAATTTATATTAAATACAAAGTAATAAAAAACAACTAAACATATTCGAAAAAACATAATTATATAATGGTTTATATGTCAAATTACTCGTTGTACTAAACAAATAAGAAATAGAAAATATATAGTAGAAAAATAAGACGACAATCTTTGAACAAAATAAAATACAAAATTACACTGTATTGTAAAAGGAAATCAAAACAACAGACAACTCCGTGTGTTGATAGTTTGTTTTAATGTTTTCAAGGGCTTATGGGTAAGTTAAAATGATGAAAGTTATATAATTTTGAAGGGAATGAAACGGAGTTCAATAATCAGGAAACAAATATGTGTGGAAAAAATTTTACCCGGTCTGTCTCCCCTTAAATATATAAATTTAATTTTGGAAATTCCCTAAACTTACGTCAGAGGGTGAGCTGCGTGATAGAATTATGTATTTATTCAGCGTGTTTTTTTTAATAAATATTAAATTTGATTGAGAAAAGTGTTTAACCCAATTATAATATAATATTCCTGATACATCCGCTTTAAGGGGACGCTACCCTGTCCGCCATATTGAATCTGATTCCCATAAGAGCAATGCTACAGAATAAGTCACTTTTTCCCGTTAATTCGTGGAATTAATTTAAAAATTTGGTTTCATTTAGAAGTACTATTATATGCGGATGTTGATTGCTGAATATATTCTGAAAACCTGTTTTATTGTTTTCATAAACGTATGATATAAATAGTAAACTTTATTAATTTTTTACTTAGTTGCAAAAAGAGATATTGCAAAAACCATTAGCAATCAACACCCACAATCTATTTTACTTTAAGAAAAAAATACAGCTTTCGTTTTTTGCCAAAAACAACACAAAAATATGCTTAATAGTGAAGGTATGTTTTGGTTATTTAACATTGAAATTGGTACCCAACTTCGCCGTTTTGAATGTAGGGAGCCGAGCCTTAACTATGAATTGTTATATGAAAATCACAATTTTAAAATAGAGAACTCTTTATTATTGAAAAATCTAATCTAACTAGGCACAATAGATGCTTGGTAAACTGTTTACATTAACAAATACATTAACAAATAACGTAACGTAATCTCTCTGTATAAAAATGAATGCTTGTTCCTTGGTTCTCTAAGGACTCAAAAACTATTAGACCAATTTCGATAAAAATTTCACACTTTATCCACATCATTGCCAGGAGTGTTTAGAGACGTTAAAATTTCTACAGTCTAAGGGGTTGAAATGGAGTTGCTACCCCTATACAATAAATATAAATTAAACTAACTTCTTGCAAGCTATAAATCTAAAGTTATGTAATGTTATTTTTTAAGGGATATACACAAATATTTTGCAATTTGATTACTTAAGTCGAAGAGATAAAATGGAATAACTTAAAATTAAGTAGTACAGTAGAGTCCCGTTAGTCCGAACCCCGTTGATCCGAAATCCGCTTATTCCGAACAGAGTTCAGAAGAAATACATATTTTTAAACTTAAAAAACAGGAGAAATTAAAAAGACGTTCGTGATAATTTAGTAGAACTTTCACCATTGTCCAATCTTTTTAACACTTCGAGTTTTTCTTTTAATGCCATGTTAAAGTTTAACAGTTGACGTCAAGGACTACGAACAAATAAAAAAGGCACAGTGACTCGGTAAAGTAACTCAACACTCGCGGAACAAAGATTTACAAAAGATGTGCAACAAGCGCACACAGTTCATCAAACTTCCCTAAAAATAAGTTAACATTATTTATGAAATCCGCCTATTCCGAATTCTCGCTAATCCGAACAGTGTTCGGTCCCAGTTCGGATTAGCGGGACTCTACTGTATTCCTCTTACTTTTTATATAATCTGAAAAAACTACTCAACAAATTTCACTGAAATTTCACAATTTACACATATTAGTACCAGGATTATTTAGGGAATATGGTCACTACAGTCAAATAGATTTAAATGGGGTAGCTACCCCCTATACGATAAAAATAAACTGCACTAAATTCATACAAGCTATAAATCTAAAATTATTTAATATTATATTCTTAATTAATATAAAAAAACGTTTGCAATTTGATTACTTAAGCCAAAGGGATGAAATGGGATATCTTCCCTTAAAATTAAATCGAGCAATAGCGAAGAATCGCCGGGTCCACTATACAATGAATTGGGCCTATACAAGATTCTATATCACGCTTCTGCATCACTGAAGATGACGAAATTGTCGTGTGTAAATAATTCAGATAACATCAAGGAGCACAGATATCGGATGGGAGTTTATTTATTTTTGAAAAAAACCCTTCCATTTTGACAGCTAGTCGGATATAAATTAATTTCCAGTATGTTGTTTTGATGAATGGCCCGTCTATCGCGCGGGATTATTGATGGGGATTAACCAACGTCACGTGGCTTCAAGGCGGCGCGGCGAGGCGGTTTATTTTTATTTAAAACTTAAATTCCGAGCATCACAAAACGAGTTGTACTGCACGGAGAAGGCATTTCCGGAATGAAGAACTATATTCAAAATGGCGTCTAATGGTTTTATTAAAATAGAATACGGTTTTGTTGTCAGCTGTGATTGTACTTGGCCGACTTGACAGTCTTCAGCCGTGTAGAAGTTGAGCGGATTTTCATGAAGGAATTTTTACAGGAAAGATGGGCATAAAAATAAAAGATGGCATTTTACCTGACAACTCAATGGATGTTAGTGTGGAGGAAATACAGTCAGCTTCTCAAGCACAGGTTTCAGACGGTGGTCTCCAAATTTCTCAACTTCCAACCCTATCAGAACAGTGTACATCATCAGTTCGGTCGCATCCAGAACAAATACCAAAAAAACAAGGAAATAAAAGACGAAAGCGTTTTTCTAATACAAATCGCGTAAAAGCACACAGGCAAGCGGTAAAAAAAAACACTGTCTCAAAATACACACAGAATCAGCTAAAATACTTTAAGATGTAACATTTGCTGTAGGTAACCATATTATTGCAATAGCGAACATCGTCCTGTCAGCTAATAGTATATATAGACAAGAAAGCGTGTGGAGAGGGGGAATAGACGATACGTAATATATTATAATACGTTATTATAATTATAATAATAATTATCCCTTAGGTCCTACATATTGAATTATTCTTAGAATTCTATGTAGAGTGCATACACTAATACCTCACTCAAAATCATTAGTCACTATATAAATACTGCTTACATTATAATGATCACTATTTTTCGCATACTTATTATAATTATAATATTATTACCATATTATAATCATTATATTATTATATTATAATATTATAATAATGCAATTTCAAAATATGATATAACTAGGGGAGGCCCCTGCGTGCTCCGCACGCCAACCCCGGTACGACCTTCTAAAAACATATGTTATGTTTTATTTATAATAAAAGTGTATGATTAATAATGACCTCAAAACTAAGATGGTAAATAATGTTAATGTTCACATCAAATTATTTCTTATATTTTATAACAGCAGTAATAAAATAAAGGTTAAAAGAACCAGTAAGGCTCAGGTCTACACTTAATCAAAAACCTAACAAAAAAGTTATAAATAATAACCTCAAAACTAAGATGGTAAATAATATCAAATGTTCAAAACAAATTAGTTCGTAAATTTTATAATTTGAATAAATAATTCATTTCCTCCCTTATAAAAATCAATATTTACTTCCACAAAGCAGCTGTATTAGTTAGTTTCTTATTATAAACAACTGTTTTGTATTAAAATGTTTTTATAACCTTCTGAATACTGTAATCATCGTTATTTACATTCACGAAATCAGCTGGAACCTTATTATAAACAGCTGTTTTGTATAGAAATGGTTTTTAAATATTTTCCATGTTAATCTTATGGGGAAAACCCGACCTTTGAGATTAGCTCACACCATTAAGGATAAGAATTTTTGACATCTAAAACCTTATTGCAAAACTACGAAATGAGACGAATTTTTTGAAACCTCAAACATTAAAATTGGTCCAGAAATAAGGGAGGAGTTGTGTTTACAAAAAACGGCTTCACGTATTATATATAAAGATATTTTTTGACAATATATTGACTTGTGTAATTTGTTGACCTTTATTCTCCTCTAATATTAATACTGATGAAAATATAAATCGGTCATAGAAGTTATCATTTCCAACGTGTGATGAAATGATAACACCCAATTTTTTTTTAGATATTTAACTTTGAAAAGTTTGATCTTCCACCATCTTGAAATGGATAACTTCGACAAAATACAGTTGTGCTAATTTGTGTAAACTAATGTAATAAACTTTCATTCTGAGTTTCATGGATTTATCTTCAACCGTTCTCGAGATAATCTTCTTTTTTTAACGCATACAGACAGACAATTTCTGAACTAAGCAAGACAGGACACATGTTGTATTGTATTATTTGCTAGTTTTGACCTGCTGAATAACACGGCAAAGTCCGGTAGAATGGTTGCGGGACACCCTGTAGAAGCCTTGAGTAAATTTTTGACAAACGCTGCGTGATGAAAGTGGGAACACCCATTATACAATAACAGTTATGTAATGTAATGACCTTGAAAGCGATAATATCTGATTGTTTTAACAATCTTCGATAACGAGTGTAGTTATTGGTCCAATAAATCCTACGCAATGACCCGCACGTGGTGCTCCGTCATAGAGCTATATCTGAAACAATGCAATTCATTAAGAGATTATATTTTTATTGTTTAATAGATCGCTTTTATTTTATTCTTTCTTTTTACGCCACTGGTAGGGTTTCCCGTGATTTCATCGCTGAGATGAATGAAAAAACATAATTGAAAGAAAACTTCAAACCTAAATTACCCAAAAGCCGAACATTTTAACAAAACATTTCCAATTACCTTTTTTGCAGCCCTTTTGATTTTCTATCGGACGGTGTAACTGTCAAAACAATCGGATGCAGGATTGATAGTTAAGTTGAAGATAATAACAGCATACGTAACCAAAATATTTTTGTGTTTACTGTGTTTCTATAGAATGCCAAGTTTAACAAACCAATTATTACCCATAACTTAACTATTATCTGTCATCCGTTGTTTTGACAGTTACGCTTTTCTATAGGTAATTAAAAGGGCTACAAAACCGATTTCTGGGTAGTTAAGGTTTTAAGTTTTCAAACATCCGCCATTCTGAAACGCATGATTGGATAAAATCGTTCATATCATTGCTAGGTTAAAATTCATGTCAAGTTTGAACCCAACCGGTCAAACCGTTCTCTAGATATGCATTGTTTTGTAAAACAAAAATAAATTGGAAAACGAAGCGTTTTGGGAAAAAATGTTGTTCTTGATTTTGTCTTTATTTTGTCCGATAGAACCGTTTGTCGAAGTTAGGCACTTTACTTACGCGACACCCTGTAGGCCCATATGTACTGTCCTCAGCCCTCAACTGCAGCAAAACCACATTACTCCTACTCCATCAATTCATGGTCTAAAAACTAATTTCTTGAACAGTTTCTACTAGGCTTGATCCAATATCTTGACCGGGAGTTTTTGAAGTTATACTTCTTTGCTCCCGTTGTAATCGGGATGGGGTGTCGGTCGAGATACCGCGTCACGCGTTAGGAGTAAAATCCGGAAAGTGCTTTTTTATACCTTTCTTCGCATATTCGTATACTTTCCTATACTTCAAAACGTCGGATTGATTTGAAACTTTGCACACTAATCAAGGACCGATGACAAAGCAATATTAATTTTGATGGGTGTAGTAAGTGAGCACTGATCATGGTTTCCAGAACACGAGGTGATTTTCACCCCCTTCAAAACGTCGGATTCATTTGAAACTTTGCACACTTATCAAGGACCTATGGCAATGCAATATTAATTTTTTTGGGTGTAGTAAGTGAGCACTGATCATGGTCCCCAGAACACGACGTGATTTTCACCCCCTTCAAAACGACTGATTGATTTGAAACTTTGAACACTTATCAAGGACCGATGACAATACAATATTAATTTTGTTGGGTGTAGTAAGTGAGCACTGATCATGGTCAGCTGGACACGTTTTCGGCAGTCATTAAAAAGAAGTATAACTTCCACCGTCTGGTCCGACGCAAATAATTTCTTTCCTAAACTCAGTGTTGTAAAGGGGTCTGTAGTTATCTGACCGTAGTTAAAAGTCCGCCAAACAACAACCCCACTAATTGGGGGTGTGAAGTCAAAACAAATAAACAAAAACGGCAAATCATCGGCAATATCCCCTTCGTTACCGCAAACGCTGACCTAACCTAAAATACAATATGTAAATCTGTTACCCCAGCCCGACCTGGCAAAATTCCAACCCCCCTTTACTCCCCAATGTAGTGTTTGCACTTGTATTGTTCTGCCCCTATTGTTCGTTCGTCAGCAAAACGTCAAGCTAAATACGGATCGTTTAGCAATGCACTGTCTATACGTATAAAACGTAATTTAAACGTATTCACCGGAGTGTCGGATGTTGTTTCAATTCTTGGAGTAAATGCATTTTCTGAATAAATCGTTGACGTGGCTGAACCGCTGACGTGAGTTGAGCGAATTTCCAAAATTTAATTTATATGTTTCAGGGTTTCAACCAAATATTTGGGAAATTTATCTACTCACGAAGGCGCTGAATTGCTGCATCTGAGTGCGAAATATACTATTACAATTTGTTTACACCTTTAGTCTTCAGCTTCGACTCACGCGCTCCTTCGTTCCACTCACAGCGGAAAAACTCGCTTTGCCTCGGGTCATGAGCATCGCTTCGCTCGCAGCGTACAAACTTGGAAATTTGTAATTTACTCAAATGTTTTGGAAATGGCGGTTACTCGAATAAGTATAGAGGAAATTACCGATCCATTTATGCAACTAATGTCTTCTTATGTTCTTTTCACAACTTTCAATGTCAGAGACTGTAGGCCTAATACATATTTTTTACATGGCATGATTGTGGCGAGGGAAAAAAAATTGCTGGAATACAATTTTCATGTGAACAAAATCTGGCGGACACAAGACATATAACGATATAACATGATCATATAACGATGATGTAGGCGTGTGGATACCTCATTTCCTGCAGAGTGTATAGGGATGAAAGTGTCTCATTGTGTTACTAAATCTAATATTTTCCCCTTTGGTATTTTGTCTCAACTGTTAAGCGAAAATACATAAATATGAAAATGTGCAATTAAAAAAGCTGGCGGCACTAGAGGGTACGCCCCGTGTTCGCTTCGCTAGCTAATCGAATGCAAACGGATTATTATAGGCGTATGCTATGGTTTTTAAACAGAGATTTTTTATTTTTATATAAAAGAGAGGCAATTTTTTAAGTGATAAAATATCACCAAAATGTGATACCGTAAACCAGTATTTCAAACTGGTCAAACAAGTCACGTAAAGAATAAAGTTGGCATAATTTTAATACTGACAGGAGTATGAATTATGATACAGTAAGCCTTTTTTCGTTGTTTGGTTTGCTATTACCTAACCTAAAAAAAAACACAAACTGTTGGTTGAGAATAATAATAAAATGATTCTAAATTTGCCAAGTTGGTTGTTATGGTAATAAATGTAAATGCTTTCAAGAAACGTACAGGCCTAACCTAAAATTGTGTTAAACTTACTATCCAAATCAGCTGTTTTATTTATAATATGTATCAACAGATGTTTGAATTATAATGCAGTAAACATTTTTCCAAAACATTTTTGCAGTTTAATTTTGTGTTTGTTTTTGTTTTGTTTACCTAACCTGAACATAAGTTGGCTGTGAAAAATAATTAACTGATTAACATGTTTTTTAGGTTAAATTGAAAAACTAAAAACAAACACAAACAAAAATCAACGAACTGTATTATAATTCAATTTAAACATCGGTTGTTACATATCTATATACTTAGTGATATGCTGTTTAACATATTGTTTATATAAAATATATATGTTATCTACGAATTGTTTAATACTTTTCAAATCATATTTTCGCTTTCAAAAATAACAATAAACATATTATTTGACACCATGCATGACCATAAGCACACATGAGTTTAAACATAATTATATTGAAAACTAAACAAACAATCTGAATGAAACTAAAAGCCATTTAAATATCATTTTTTAATCTTTATTTTTATATAGAATTGAATATTTTAATACTAAACAGTATCTTATACTAATTAGGCCTATACATTAAAAATTGCAAACTCTATTTGAACCACTTTGTTACATCCTGAATTAACACGGATGTTACAAAGTGATTTAACATACCATTGACATTCAACATAACAACGAACATTACATTAGTTTAAATATAATATTGAAAACGAAACAAACAATCTGAATGAAACTAAAATATATTTTTATCTTCATTTTGATATGTAAGTGTACATTTAAATACTAAACAGCATCTTATACTAATCTATATCTCTATATAAAAATCTATTGTCACGATCTGAATGAAATTTTTTTCATTGTGATACATTCTAACTTAAAATATAGGATAGTTTGTATCCCAATCCAAGTGGTTGAAATGGGGTTGCTACCTCTATAAAATAAATACAAATTAAACTAACTTCATACCTCAAACTGTAAACCTAAAATTATGTAATATTATTTTTAAGAGATACAAAAATATTAAATGTGTAATTTGATTACTTAAATTAAAGGGATGAAATGGGATAACTACCCTTAAAATTAAATAAAGCAATAGCAACGCATTGCGGGTCCACTAGTTTATTATAATAAGTAGAGCCAGTAGTTGAGGTAATTGTACGAAGAATATCAAGACTAAATTATGACTAAAACTGGTAGGTACCAGCTATCCGCAAGACGAGATATTATATACAAAAGAAAATTAACGGTACCAGATAACTGCCACATACTTTCTCCCAATTGAAACTTTATACCTTCAGAAGAGTAGCATTGGAGGTGGTTATTTAGAATTGCAAAAGTAGGACATACCATGGAAAATATTAGATGCATGTAACACACATCCATATTATATTATGATACTAGCTGACCCGTACGGCGTTGCCCGTGGTGGTTGTTATTTTAGTCTTTTTAACGTAATTGTATTCTTTTAAGTGTTCAGTCAGTGAGTGGTATTTGGCTTTTATATATATATAGATCTTAAATAATAAAAGCACTATTGTCATAATAATAAAAGATCTGAAATGATGATTTTAGTAACTTTGATCCCCCCAAACCCTTCCTAAAATTTCTAAATTTTTCACACCCTTTCTTAGTGAGCACCTATGGCCCTAGAGGAAGCTACATACCAAATTTCATTCCAATCCGTTCGGTAGTTTTGAAGAAATCGTGATGAGTGAGTCAGTGAGTGAGTGGTATTTCGCTTTTATATATGTAGATTATTATTATTATTTAAACTATAGGATCGATTTCGAACAAATTTGCACTAAACATGTCAATTAGACATGTATAGATGCACGAAAAAAGGTTTTGCAAATTTTTGAAAAACAACCCCCTTTTTTGCCAAAAAACATCAAAAATCAGTTATTATTATTACCTAAACGAGAATTTTTAGAAAGATGCGGTTTTTTGTATATGGTAGGGAACATTAAGGGCTACAAATAAGCCAAATTTTATCAAAATCGTTAGAGTCGTTTTTGAGAAATTTTGATTTTTCTCGT
The DNA here is from genome assembly GCA_018207615.1 of Philaenus spumarius. NCBI lineage: Eukaryota > Metazoa > Arthropoda > Insecta > Hemiptera > Aphrophoridae > Philaenus > Philaenus spumarius. Next base: position 34,303 of record JAGFPH010006229.1, read on the forward strand.
TTTTTGGCCATTTTTGGGGGGTAAAATCCCTTAAAAATAAAAAAAAAATAAAAAAAAGCCTGGAGATATTCCAGAACTACACCTACATACCAAATTTCATTAAAATCGGACCGTTGGTACATGGTCTCCAGCTCTGTACACACCCATACAGACACACGGACAGACATCACAAAAAAAAAACACTTTTTTGGGTTCAGGGAGCATTAAAATAAAGAATTCCACTAAAAATATTTTTGGGTTCAGGGAGCACCAACACAGATAATTTCACTAAACATTTTTTGGGGGTTCAGGGAGCACCAAGACAGATAATTCATCTAAAAATTCGTTCGAATTCGAAAATTTGGACGAAAACAATACTTTCTCCATATAGGCCTACTACTTGTATAGGGTGGAGAAAGTAAAAGGATGATTATTAATAAAAAGGCGGGTGCCATAGTCTTTAGCAATGAAACCTGATAAAGAACCGTCAGTGGTCATGGAAAACGAGGCAGCCCTGTGGGTACATTATTTTAACATAGTATTGTAAAACATTTATCAATGCAGAACGTTTTTATGTGGACACTTTCCTTATTCTAAATCTTCTCGTCTATATCTTCTTCCCTGATCAGGACTTTTGCTATGTTCGTTAGTAGACCTTCCCAAACGATACTACAAAGTTTCAAAACTTTGGGATTTCAAACCGTATGAACAAAAATAGGTCTTGACTGGACTATAGCGAGAACATTAGATCGTAGTCATCAAATTATTGTATTGCCATTAGTACCTATACGTCTGCAAAATTTCAGATATTCAGACGCCCAGAAGTGGGTGAAAACTGAATTTGAAAAATTCCATTACAAGCATACATACAGGCCGATCGTCATCAAAATGTATAATTCTCTTCTGCACACGTACAAAACATTTCTATATATTTGATAGTCTCTAGTGTGTAGGACCTTGCGATGCTTTATTCCCCCAATAAAGTCCCCACACAATACCATGAAACTAACATAGTCGGCATACTTGCCATGCTGGCTACTGGCTACCCCTCCGCATGTAATTGTTCTATGGATTTATAGCAGGCTATATTAAATCTTGACTTGAGTCATTGGTCTATAATTCATCAAGGCAATATACAACGTCCACCGCAAATTGATTTGTCCTTCGTGTCTTTCTTGCAACTAGATTTTTATACATTCATCCTGTTAGCATTTTACGTTCATAACTAGCAAGGCCCGTGCGTTATTTAAAAACAACAGACTTTATCCAGGCCTACCTAATTATGCTGAGGGGTATTTTTAACTCGGTAAATGTGTACAATTATGAGGATTACTAACTGTAGGCCTATTTGTTCAAATGTGTGTTATTTACGTAATATTTGTTTATAACCTAGTGGACAATGCTTCGCTATTGCTTGGTTTAATTTTAAGGGTGGTTATCCCATTTCATCCCTTTGATTTAAGAAATCGAATTGCAAAGGTTTTTTTATATCAATTAAGAATAGTTTTAGATTTATAGTTTGTAGGCATTTAATGAAATTTATTTTTATTGTATTGGGGTAGCAACCCTATTTCAACCCCTTCCAATTGTTAATCTAAACCATCCAGAGACCCACTCAAACAAAAAATGCCATGAAAATTGATTCAGCTTTAGGAGGAGTTCAATAAACGTAGGTAAAAAATGCTCCATTTTCTGTCTGGCCGCCATATTTTTTTTTTTACAAAACATTTCATATCAAGAGAAATGTTTCACTGACATGTTCCAACTTGGCATGAAGTTTAACCTAGCAATGATCTAACTCAAGAAAATAAAATTGGGTCTGCGTCGGACCAGACGGTGGAAGTTATACTTCTTTGGCCATTCGTATATTCGTATACTTTCCTATAATTTTTGAAAAAAAAATTCCCAGCCGGGGATCGAACCAGGGATTCTAGCGTGGAAGTCGAGTGCGTTAACCACTCACCCACCGAGACTCTTGAGGTACCTCTTGTAGAGAGAAGGTATAAAAAGACACTTTCCGGATTTTACTCCTAACGCGTGACGCGGTTTCTCGACCGACACCCCATCCCGATTACAACGGGCGCAAAGAAGTATAACTTCAATAAGTGATTGCGCCCAATCATGCGTTTGAAAATGGCGGCTGTTTGAAAATTTCAAACCTATTTTACTCAAAAATGTCAAGACACCTTTTTTGTAGTCCTTTTAATTCCTTATCGGATGGTGTAACTGTCAAAACAATCGGAAGAAGGATAATAGTTATGTTATGTGTAATAATTGGTTTGTTCAACTCTGCATCCTATACCAACACAGTAAACACAACAATATTGTATTTACATTTTCTGACATTATCTTTCACTTAGCTATTATCCTTCATCCGATTGTTCTGACAGTTACACCATCGGGTAGGGAATCAAAAGGCTACAAAAATCATAAATTTTTTGTTAAAATGTACGGTTTTTGAGTAATTTAGGTTTGAAATTTTCCAAAATCCTCCATTTTGAATTGCATGATTGGGTATAATCGTTTGTTTTTCTTAACATATACCATTGTTAGGTTGACCGCCATGAAAAATTTTATTGCAATCACTCAAACCGTTTTCTCAATATGAAATATTTTGTAAAATGGCGGACATCTGGAACACGAATCGTTTTTGGAAAAAAAATGTATTCTTGATTTTCTACTTATTTTGATCCATAAAACCATTTCCAGAAATTTGGAACTTCGCTTACGGAACACCCTGTATACTATTTATGTCAAAAATGTTAACAACAAAGTTAATAAGTTCTAATTGAAACCGAAATCTTTTTAAAATCCGTTAAGTAGTTTTAAAGACGCGACAGTTGTTTTGAAATCTTCAAACAGCCGCTATTTTGAAAAACATGACTGGATATTATAATCGTTTATTTTTCTGACAATCATTAATCGTTTTGTTAGGTTAACCTTCATGTCAAGTTTGAACTCAATCGATCACACCGCTCTCTAGGTATTAATTATTTTGTAAAACAACCACATACAGACAGCCGAAAAAGTAAGCGCCGTGTAGATCCATGTTTATATTGTGAAATATGTTTGTCTAGATCCCAGGAACGAATCCACAAAAGGGGGCCAGAGAGTTTGGGGACACTCTGTATATTAAAATACACCTTTTCTATTGGTCTTCCCTGGAATGTGTTGTAAGGGGTAGAGAAGGAGGCAGAAATAATTGCAATAGAATTTATGTTACTGTGCCTTGAGTTGGTCAGTTAAGTTAAGAAAGTCTGGATTACCCTACTGAAATTCTGTTGGAACCCTGACTAAGCAACTTACTAACTACTGAGTTCCATCTCAAGCAAATACTACTGTAACTAGGTTCGAAGCCACCCAAACTGTGTTGGGATTACTAACTGTAGCAGGCTCGACTAGCACCTTTAGCATCTCGACCACTCTGCTTCTCCTTAAATAAAAGAATCAACGATTCGTTACAGTAGAAATATTACAAAATAAATAGTATTGTTTCGACAGCTAAATTGAATAATAGTAAACAAAGAAATTGATTCGGTTCTCGGGAAGAGGATAAGAACATATTGATAAGTGTTATCAGTTGGAACGAGATTCCGAAAGTAGGTTATCTATTATGCATTTGATAACAATTTATGACTGACTATTATAGCAGATTGCAGCTCAGAGTCCAACGAAGGGTCGACCACAAAAATAATTCGTAAAGAGTCTGCCTTTTCTGATTTCCAGCTTTTTTTACGCTTGTACTTGGTTTAACTAGTGTTTAATTCCCCAAAAGTTGTGTAATTTAAGACTAAATAAGTCATTTAAGGCTCTTCTTTACCTTGAAGAAAACTCCCGAGTGTACAGTATGATTTCAATGCAAAAGGCCTGACTCAAGCCGCGAAATCGTTGAAACATGCATTCGTAATACCGTGTTTCGGATTCTATTTATAAATTAATAATCTGGGAAACTACTATAAGTTATAAAGAAGGCTTTATATTTTTTACGTGTTAGCTTAAAATATGGAAATTATTGCTTAAAACTCCCAAAAAATGCGTTAAAAATAATAGATTTTTACTCATTTAAACTGTTTATTAAAAGGAGTTTTCGACGATTTCTTTCAATTATGAGATATAAGACAAAAGCACAAAGCCTTTAAGAACAATTTAAGAAGTTTCACAACTTTTTAGGTTGAAAAACGGCGTCCGAAACACGGTAATACGAAGTACACATTTTTGCTGTTTTACGCAAGGTATATAAGACCCTTAATAAAACATTATTCATAAAGTAAATTATTATTTTTCATCATACTGTTTCGACATTAATATTTTAAATTACAGCTGTCTATATTGAAAGTGATATTTTCTCGGTCTAGTCCGAGAAAGACAGCTGAACATTTTCCCCGTATTGCTATGTAGTTATGCATTCTAACACCAGTTGCGCCAGCATGTTGCTTCTATCAGTAATAGTTACGTTTTTGAAATCAGCTGTTCTTATTAATTTAACTAGCAGTATAAACGTAACCACAATTCAAACACTATTGATGCTCATTATTTTGTGAGCAATATTACTGAGCAATCCTGATAAAATGTCTGACAAAAATTTAAATAATCCATTGCAATTTTATTATTATCATATATAGTTTATTAAGGGTGTAGAATGCCAGGATGAAAATGTCCCATACAGTTAAGTTATGTCCCATTCGGAATTATCATTATACAAGTAGCCCTATTGGCATTAAACAGTGTTGGTCTTTGGTATTTTCACTAACCAGTGCGGAGCTAAATTGTATCGCCGTCCCCATGTCAAAATTTACCCGTCCTAGGAGGATTAAGAGTGTGCCAACTTTTCTAAATGACAGCCGGACTCTTGGACCCCCCCCCCCCCCCCCCGCAAACCAGGCAACCAATGTTTATGACCGTCTATCTGAACTCGTTATAGGGCCTTGATAATTCAGAAAAGTATCTGTTTCACCTTTCCTGTGTGTTCGAATAAAATTATTAAAGGAAACGCGTCCCACCCAACCCCCTTGGCAGGGAAACGGGGCTGAAATGCATAAGGGACTTTTCGTATATAGATATTGACACAGAATAATTTGCCTTGATCTTGAACCTTGTATCCTAGCAGGTTAAAAGTATATTCTCAATGTAATGTATACAGATGCGAAGGGAGACTAGATTTTTTTACATGATTTTATTTACAAGTATAGAAAATCATATAATATTTAAAAGTTGTTATCTTGACTCGTGAGAAAAAATCACTTTTATTAAGAATAAAAACAGAGCATAATTCTCAGAAAAGTATGTTTAGTTGTCAAACGCGTTTCAACGACAAAGTCGTCATCCTCAGTGACATTTGAGCTACAACAAAACTATAACTGTTATAATATTGTTATAGCGTTCTTTAAAATTAAAAGTTTTTTGTCCGAAGCAAAGTTTTTGTCCAAGAGGAAAGTCAGAGTGGCAGCTCTCCAAGCGGCAGAACTATACGCTACTAGCATTGAGTTTTTGTGCTCTTTATTCTTCCGCTAGCAAATATAGGGCAGCTTCGTAAAGGCGGAAACTAGAGGGTTACAGGCATAACCCTGACTGTAGATGTACTGAAATGCAATGTGTTATTATGTTTTCTCTTACACATTAAAAATCAACAGATACTTAATTTTTTTAGTATTCTTCCGCAAGCCAAGCAACAGGTTGATGTTATAACCACCAGAGTGCAGGCTAAACACTCGAGTAGGAACACAAATTCGGCGCGAACATGCTTCCACAATAAAGCAGATTGTTTCGTGATAAATTATAGGGATTTATTGAAGTTACTTTTATTAGAAAGGTAAAAAAAACTTCTATTGTGGTGAGCTTTTACTTTCTCCACCCTATACGTAGTATATGGAGAAAGTGTTGTTTTCGTCGAATTTGAATTTTTAGAGGAATTATCTGTATTGGTGCTCCCTGAACCCCAAAAAATTGATTAGTGGAATTATCTGTGTTGGTGCTCCCTGAACCTAAAAATATTTTTAGTGGAATTTTTTGTTTTGGTGCTCCCTGAACCCAAAGAAGTGTTTTTTTTGTGATGTCTGTCCGTATGACCATGTGTCTGTGTGTCTGAAGGATGTGTACAGAGCTGGAGACCACACCAACGGTCCGATTTTGATGAAATTTGGTATGTAGGTGTAGTTTTGGAATATCTCCAGTTGTTTTTTAATTTTTTTTCAAAGTTTTTATTTTTAAGGGGTTCTACCCCCTAAAAATGGCCAAAAAACGAGAAAAATCAAAATTTCTCAAAAACGGCTTTAACGATTTTGATAAAATTTGGCTTATTATTAGCCCTTAATTTACCCTACCATATGCGAAAAACCGCATCTTTCTAAAAATTCTCGTTTGGGTAATAATAATAATAACTGATTTTTGGGGGTTTTTGGCCAAAAAGAGGGTTGTTTTACAAAATTCTCAAAAACTACTGAATGGATCGGAACGAAATTTGGTATGTAGCTTCCTCTAGGGCCATAGGTGCTCACTTAGAAAGGTTTTAATTAAATTCGAAATTTGATTGGGGTTTGGGGGGTGTCAATGTTACTAAATCACTATTTCTCTAAAACTACTGAACGGATTGGAATAAAATTTGGTATGTAGCTTCCTCTAGGGCCGTAGGTGCTGATAAGAAAGGGTTTCAATAAATTCGAAATTTTAGGAGGGTTTGGTGGTCAAAATTACTAAATCATGATTTCTCCAAATCCACCGAATGGATTGGAATGAAATTTGTTATGTAGCTTCCTCTAGGGCCCTAGGTGCTCGCTAAGAAAGTGTTTTAAAAAATCTAAATGGGGGGGGGGGGGGGGGGGGGGGTGAAAGTTACTAAAACTCACCTTAAGACATTACATAGTGTAATTTATATTCATTTATATAATATATTTTTTGTTAATATACATTTAACTTTGATTTGTCTATCCGTGCAAATCCGGATCGGGCTAGCTAGTATAATAATATAATATGGATGTGTGTTACATGCATCTAATATTTTCCATGGTAACATTTTCCTACTTTTGCAATTCTAAATAACCATCTCCTATGCTACTCTTGGGAAGGTATAAAGTT
>JAGFPH010006229.1:51352-62333 GCA_018207615.1 Philaenus spumarius
GGGATTTTTAAACGAATTTTCTTTTTTAAAGGTTTTTTGGTAAGGATTTATATTTTCATCAGTATTAATATTAGAGGAGAATAAAGGTCAACAAATTACACAAGTCAATATATTGTCAAAAAATATCTTTATATATAATACGTGAAGCCGTTTTTTGTAAACACAACTCCTCCCTTATTTCTGGACCAATTTTAATGTTTGAGGTTTCAAAAAATTCGTCTCATTTCGTAGTTTTGCAATAAGGTTTTAGATGTCAAAAATTCTTATCCTTAATGGCGTGAGCTAATCTCAAAGGTCAGGTTTTCCCCATAAGATTAACATGGAAAATATTTAAAAACCATTTCTATACAAAACAGCTGTTTATAATAAGGTTCCAGCTGATTTCGTGAATGTAAATAACGATGATTACAGTATTCAGAAGGTTATAAAAACATTTTAATACAAAACAGTTGTTTATAATAAGAAACTAACTAATACAGCTGCTTTGTGGAAGTAAATATTGATTTTTATAAGGGAGGAAATGAATTATTTATTCAAATTATAAAATTTACGAACTAATTTGTTTTGAACATTTGATATTATTTACCATCTTAGTTTTGAGGTTATTATTTATAACTTTTTAGTCAGGTTTTTGATTAAGTGTAGACCTGAGCCTTACTGGTTCTTTTAACCTTTATTTTATTACTGCTGTTATAAAATATAAGAAATAATTTGATGTGAACATTAACATTATTTACCATCTTAGTTTTGAGGTCATTATTAATCATACACTTTTATTATAAATAAAACATAACATATGTTTTTAGAAGGTCGTACCGGGGGTTGGCGTGCGGAGCACGCAGGGGCCTCCCCTAGTTATATCATATTTTGAAATTGCATTATTATAATATTATAATATAATAATATAATGATTATAATATGGTAATAATATTATAATTATAATAAGTATGCGAAAAATAGTGATCATTATAATGTAAGCAGTATTTATATAGTGACTAATGATTTTGAGTGAGGTATTAGTGTATGCACTCTACATAGAATTCTAAGAATAATTCAATATGTAGGACCTAAGGGATAATTATTATTATAATTATAATAACGTATTATAATATATTACGTATCGTCTATTCCCCCTCTCCACACGCTTTCTTGTCTATATATACTATTAGCTGACAGGACGATGTTCGCTATTGCAATAATATGGTTACCTACAGCAAATGTTACATCTTAAAGTATTTTAGCTGATTCTGTGTGTATTTTGAGACAGTGTTTTTTTTTACCGCTTGCCTGTGTGCTTTTACGCGATTTGTATTAGAAAAACGCTTTCGTCTTTTATTTCCTTGTTTTTTTGGTATTTGTTCTGGATGCGACCGAACTGATGATGTACACTGTTCTGATAGGGTGGAAGTTGAGAAATTTGGAGACCACCGTCTGAAAACTGTGCTTGAGAAGCTGACTGTATTTCCTCCACACTAACATCCATTGAGTTGTCAGGTAAAATGCCATCTTTTATTTGTATGCCCATCTTTCCTGTAAAAATTCCTTCATGAAAATCCGCTCAAGTCTGAACGGCTGAAGTCTGTCAAGTCGGCTAAGTACAATCACAGCTGACAACAAAACCGTATTCTATTTTAATAAAACCATTAGGCGCCATTTTGAATATAGTTCTTCATTCCGGAAATGCCTTCTCCGTGCAATACAACTCGTTTTGTGATGCTCGGAATTTAAGTTTTAAATAAAAATAAACCGCCTCGCCGCGCCGCCTTGAAGCCACGTGGCGTTGGTTAATCCCCATCAATAATCCCGCACAATAGACGGGTCATTCATCAAAACAGCATACTGGAAATTAATTTATATCCGACTAGCTGTCAAAATGGAAGGTTTCTTACAAAAATAAATAAACTGCCATCAGATATCTGTGCTCATTGATGTTATCTCAGTTATTTACACAGGACAATTTCGTCATCTTCAGTGATGCACAAGCGTAATATAGAATCTTGTATAGGCCCAATTCATTGTGTAGTGGACCCGACGATTCTTCGCTATTGCTCGATTTAATTTTAAGGGAAGATATCCCATTTCATCCCTTTGGCTTAAGTAATCAAATTGCAGATGTCCTTTTTTATATTAATTAAGAATATAATATTAAATAATTTTAAATTTATAGCTTGCATGAATTTAGTGCAGTTTATTTTTATTGTAGCTACCCCATTTAGATCTATTCGATTGTAGTGACCATATTCCCTAAAGAATCCTGGTACTAATATGGGTAAATTGTGAAATTTCAGTGAAATTAGTTGGGTAGTTTTTTCAGATTATAGAAAAAGTAAGAGGAATACAGTAGAGTCCCGCTAATCCAAATTGGGACCGAACACTGTTCGGATTAGCGAGAATTCGGAATAGGCGGATTTCATAAATAAATAATATCAACTTATTTTTAGGGAAGTTTGATAAACTGTGTGTGCTTGTTGCACATTTTTTGTAAATCCTTGTTCCGTGAGTGTTGAGTTACTGTGCCTTTTTTATTTGTTCGTAGTCCTTGACGTCAACTGTTAAACATTAAACATGGAATTAATAGAAAAACTTGAAACGTTAAAAAGATTGGACAATGGTGAAAGTTCTACTAATTTATCACGAACGTCTTTTTATTTTCTCCTGTTTTTTAAGTTTAAAAATATGTATTTTTTCTGAACTCTGTTCGGAATAAGCGGATTTTCGGATTAGCGGGGTTCGGATTAACGGGACTCTACTGTACAACTTAATTTTAAGTTATTCCATTTTATCCCTTTGACTTAAGCAATCGAATTGCAAATAGGTGTGTATATCCCTTAAAAATAATATTATATAACTTTAGATTTATAGTTTGTAAGAAGTTAGTTTAAGTTATGTTTATAGTATACGGGTAGCACCGTACACCCCCATTTTGAACCCCTTAGACTGTAGAAATTGTAACGTCTAAACACTCGTAGCAATGATGTGGATAAAGTGTGAAATGTTTATCGAAATTGGTCGAATAGTTTTTGAGTCCTTAGAGAACAAAGGAACAAGCATTCATTTTTATACAGAGAGATTACGTTACGTTATTTGTTAATGTATTTGTTAATGTAAACAGTTTACCAAGCATCTATTGTGCCTAGTTAGATTAGATTTTTCAATAATAAAGAGTTTTCTATTTTTAAATTGTGATTTTCATATAACAATGCATAGTTAAAGCGGATGTAACAGGAATTTTACATTATAATTGGGTTAAACACTTTTCTCAATCAAATTTAATATTTACAAAAAAAAAAAAAAAACACACACGCTGAATAAATAAATAATTCGATCACGCAGCTGCCCTCTGACGTAAGTTTAGGGAATTTCCAAAATTAAATTTATATATTTAAGGGGAGACAGACCGGGTAAAATTTTTTCCACGCATATTTGTTTGCTGATTATTGTACTCATTCCCTTTAAAATGATATAACTTTCATCATGTGTTGTAACTTACCCATAAACCTTTTAAAACATTAAAACAAACTATCAAAACACGGAGTTGTCTGTTGTTTTGATTTCCTTTTACAATACAGTGTACATTTGTATTTTATTTTGTTATATTTTCTATTTCTTATTTGTTTAGTACAACGAGTAATTTGACATATAAACCATTATATAATTATGTTTTTTCGAATATGTTTAGTTGTTTTTTATTACTTTGTATTTAATATAAATTTCCCGAAAACTGTATTTTAACATACAAATATCCCATTTTCTCAGAAAGTACTTGAAGTACATACTTCAAATTTTTACCACCTTGATTGACGATAAGAATACACATGCCCTACCTTTTTGAACCATTTTGGATGAAAATAAATATTTAAAAAAAGTATATCGTTTTAAAATTCCAGTAAAACTTACCTACTTTTATAACAGCGATGACTTTTTTGTTAATTATTTTAAAGTGGTAGGATTAACGTTAAATGAGCTATACAATAGGTGGTAAAAAATTCAAAGTTATATCTTCAGTATTTTCTGAGATATTAATGGGTCATCAATATTGCAAAATTATCATTGCGGGAATAGGGACGTCCGTCTCCCCTTAACGGTTTCAAATAACATTTTGGAAAATTGGTCTACCCACGAAGGCGCTGAATAGCAGCCTACGTGTAGGAAATATATTAATAGAATTTGTTTCCACCTCAATTCCAGTAGGTTTGCAGTCAGGGTTACGTCTGTAACCCTCTAGTTTCCGCCTATATGAAGCTACCTTATATTTGCTAGCGGAAGAATGAAACGTACACAAACTCAATGCTGTAAAGCTCTGCCACTTGTAGAGCTGTGGTCAACTCAGAAATATTTGTTCACTCCTGCCGAGCCGAAATTTAAACAATATGAGTGGAAGGAAAGAAGGGTCAGGCGTGCGAAGCACGCAGGGCTCTATCCTTGTTAACAAATCATACAAAATACTCCTATTCCATTCGAAGTGAAATTTAATATACTAAAGCGTTTAATATTTCAAAACATTTTCCAAGTTCCTATTCACCAATACAGTACTAGTTTCCGCCTATATGAAGCTGTCTTATATTTGCTAGCGGAAGAATGAAACGCACAAAAACTCAATGCTAGTAGGGTACTGTAAAGCTCTGCCACTTGTAGAGCTGCGGTCAACTCAGAAATATTTGTTCACTCCTGCCGAGCAGAAATTTAAACAATATGAGTGTGAAAGAAAGAAGGGTCAGGCGTGCGAAGCACGCAGGGCTATGTCCTTGTAAACAAATCATACAAAATACTCCTATTCCATTAGAAGTTAAATTCAATACACTAAAGCGTTTAATATTTCGAAGCATTTTTCCCAAGTGCCTATTCACCAATATAGTACAATAGTACACGCGTTGCTACCTATAGAAGAACTCCAGTCTGAGCAAATCGGGCAGGATCTCCCCATCCATCAATGTCACGACTTATCGACGAGATAGCATAGCAGTGATGGAAGGTCGACTTCAAGAGGGAGACATTTTTCAAACTCACTTTGGGTTTTATCGCTCAACTGACAACTTATAGACTCCCTGCGTTCCCTACCCGCCGGGCATAGCTTGTACCTAAATGCAGTCGTTTGTAAATGTCTACACGGCTCTCTTGTGCATTTCCAATGACTCAATATTCCGGTTACGGTTCGTCATAAAGAACGATTGAAAAATGTGTTAAGCGTAATAGTATATTTCATCAATAGGACCGAAAGTGACGCTTTTCGATACGAGCTCATGTTTACGACCCAGAAAATGAGAGAGTATCGAAAAGCCACTTTTGGCTCGTGTGATTAACGATACTTTTCATTACACTGTGATTATAAAAGCGAGTGTACGAACGAGCGTACGTACGTGGCGTAATATTTAATATAACAGCTGATTTCACCCATCATCTGTAAACCCAGTGTGTATTATAGTTTGAGGTTATGTTTACAACTTCAACCGTTATAATTTCTTGTAAAAATATGAGTTATAGAACTAATGTATGTTACAATTAATTATACGTTATAATATTTGCTTTGATGTTATAAACTGTAAATAAATACAAACTTTTATCATCAAAATATTCGTTAATACAAATTTAAAGAAGAAATACCTATTGGTTTAACTTAATAATATAACAGCTGATTTCACCCATCACCTGCATACGTAAACAAAACCTAGTGCAGATTATACTTTGGGGTTATGTTTACAACTTCAATCAATAATATAGCCTAAATCATTTGATCTATCAACATGAAATAAAAGGGTATTAAAAGACAATATGTTTATCTTTCTTTAACCCTTTGATGACCGACGGTACTTTTAAGTACCACCCAATTCAACTGTCTTTATTAAAATGTAACAGTGGCTTTATCTACAAGTTGAGGCCTGGAGGTACTTTAGAGTACCATTGCAGTTCTGTAAAACATCAGGTCTATACCTAGTTTCAACTAATGCCACCAGAAAGCAGGACTTGCTTGGCTAGTGCTTGTTTTTAATTAGCAATTTATATTTTGTGATTTCCCCAATTTTTTAAAACATGTTCTAGTCTTTCATTTGTCAGTATTTTTTATTAAAATGGTAGCATATTGCTTTAAATTAATTACTTAACTTAATAAGAACTGGTCTAAGTTATTATTATAAACCTCTCACGAATACAAATTATACAGATTCAAACTTTTAACCAAGCAAACTTCCTATAACCACTCCTAGATGGTGCTGATAAACTATCTTTTATTTTACACGTAATATTTATACCTACTAAACAACTTTAGTTAATCACAAAAATAAAGAAATATATAGTTTTTTCAAATTGTATTACTTCTTGGTCCTCAATAGGTTAAATATATGTATAATAATATAGGCTACATAAGCACAAAATCTTAACAAATATTCCGGGAGTGGTTAGTGAGCACCGATCATGGTCCAAATGTTTATAAATACGACGTGTATATATGTTTTCGTACTCTAACATATAAAGTTTTCGCATTTTAAGTCTGATTTGGTCGAAATTTGGTACACAAGTTGGTTGTATAAGTAACTCGGACGAGTTCGTCAGAAAAACAATTCCAATAACCGGAAGCACATTTTTGACAGGAAGTAACAATTTATTTGACATTTTCGTACAAAAATTAAACTTTTTTAGGGTTTATTAAAAAAATTAGTTTAGTATATTATTCTGAACATTTTGTGTTTCACAAGACCTTATAGCTCGCTTGGTTCCCGCAAAATCGATGAAAACGTAAAATATCATAAAAGTACTCGATTGAAATCCACGTGCGGGATTTTACCGTGGATTGTACGCTCCTTCTGAGTTTGTCGCTGCGAGCGAAGCGAGACCGCGAGTTTTTCCGCTGGAGGATGAGGTACAGACGAATAATTCTACTAATATATTTCGTATCCAGAGTAGACCAATTTTCCAAATTGTTGGTTGAAGCGCTTAAACATATAAATTTAATTTTGGAAATTCGCTAAACTTAGGTCAGCGGTTCAGCTAAGTAATGGGATTGTTTATTATTTCTGTGAATTAAAAGATAACAGAGTTATTGGCTACATTATGGACAGCTACTAAGATTTATTTTATTTTATCTAACAGCTTCTATCTAATCTTGACCTAAAACCTTCCCTCGTCAGCAGAGGTTATATTCGTGTTAACCACTTAATGGAACCGTCTCTCTGTCTACAGACGAAGCTCTTCTAATATAATCACACTTTGACAAAGCTTTTTACGACGTTTGGCGTCGAAACGCCGCACGACCGCTGCTTTATTGTGTCAAGTGTCGCGTTTAACTTTATCGTCCCAATTTAAATATTATCCTTTTATGCTTTTTATAGCTCTCTACAAAAACGACGCGTTTCAGAGAAAATAGGTCGAGTGTAGAGCTAGCAGGAAATTGTGTTCGTAGCGAACGGTGGCGCACAGTGGGGCAAAACATTGAAAAACCGCTTAAAAATCAATTTTCGGATCGAAGTTCGTTAACGCGGGTTGCGGTAGGAGTTAACAAATAGAAAATTTAATGCGTAACGAAAACAAGTTTTATTGGTTGCTGTGGCAATGGCAAATATAAAATACGTGTAACGAAAAAGCGTTACCAAATTGGTCGCTATCGCAATTAATGTAAATACATTCAAGAAACATGTGTTTTGTTCATCACTTTAAATTAAGAGACGATCTGTTCCGTCCGGCGTAGTTCAGATATTATCGTCAAGCGTAGATTCAATAAACAAAAAAGGTTCGTTCATCAGGCTAGGAATAACCTAAAATGATTGTATGTATGTTGCCTTTAAGACAGGTAAAATAAATTAAACATACACACAATAATTTTAGGTTAGGCCTAGACTGATGAACCAACATTTTATATTTATTGAATGTATTTATAATGAATGGATATTTGACCATCTTAGCTTTGATGTTATAATGAATTCCACACCTTTATTATAATAACATTAAAAATATTTGTATAAAAAACAAACTAATAATAAACGGCAATTGGAAGATTAAAATTACGTGTGTATGTTGCCGATAAGGCTGTTAAAAGAATTGAAGAAACGAACTTCGTTCCTGACGGGGGTCCCCACGACCTCACACATTTTTTTTTCTAAATTCACTGTTGCAAAGGACTCTATAGTAATCTGATCGTAGTTCACAGTCCGCTATATTCCCCAAAACAACAACCCTACTAATTGGGGTAGTTCAGACATTATCGTCAAGCGCTGAAATACATTCAATAGGCCTAAACATAAAATTTTGGTTGATCAGTCTAGGCCTAACCTAAATTTGTTGTGTGTATGTTTAATTTATTTTACCTGTCTTAACGGCAACACACATACAATAATTTTAAGTCTAGGCTTAAGCTAAAATTGTTGTATGTATGTTGCCTTTAAGACAGGTAAAATAAATTAATCATACACACAATAATTTTAGGTTAGACCTAGACTGACGAACCAACATTTTATGTTTATTGAATGTAATTACAATGAATGGATATTTAACTGTGTTTACCATCTTAGCTTTGATGTTATAATTAATTCTACACCTTTATTATAATAACACTAAAACGTATGGAAACAGTAAATATTTTTATAAAAAACAAACTAATAATAAACGGCAATTTAAAGATTAAAATTATGTGTGAATGTTGCCGTTAAAGCTGGTAAAAGAATTGAAGAAAAGGCGTGATGAACTTCGTTCCTGACCCCCGTCCCACGACCGCACACTTAGACTTTTTTGAACTTATTACTCTCTAAAAAAAAAATGGTAAATCCTAAGCAGGCTTATCCTAAGGATTACCTAATTTTCCATATGTTAAGTTATGTAGAAGAATTATAATTAGTTTGTTGTTTTGTTTCGTTTATTGTTTGCTGTAAATACAATGTTATAAAGTTATGTATGTATGTTACACATGGAAAATAAAAATATCTATCTATCTATCTCACCAACCTAGAAGTTGATATGTACTAATCAACATTTTACCCAAGTTTCAGACGATGGGGACAAAAGTTAATGCTACAGTACTAGTATCTTTGTAAAAAAAAAAACCGACAGACAACGTTGAAAGCGATAACCAAAAAATGAATCCACAAAACAATTGTACATGTTTTGTGCAGCTGATTTTTGTGATGTAAAAGTGATTTTTTGTGTTCAATTTTAGGATTATAAGTTAAACAAAATTGTTCCAATATAGATGAATACCAACTTGCTGTTGTCAAAATCAGTCGAAGTAGGGACATGAAACCAAACGAGTAGGAAATTTATTCCAAACGACTATTTCTTTCGATTCAAAAAATGAGTCGATTTATTTTCCAAGAGCCATGCATCAATTCATTTAGTTGGGTGGTTTGAATTTATTCCAAACGACTATTTCTTTCGGTTCAAAAAATGAGTCGATTTATTTTCCAAGAGTCATGAATCAATTGATTGAGTTGGGTGGTCTTTATTTATTCCAAACGACTATTTTCTTTCGGTTCAAAAAATGAGTCGATTTATTTTCCAAGAGTCGTGAATCGTCTGCCGAGTCGTTCAAATTGAACGAATCGTTCGTGAATCGCACATCACTACTCGGTAAAACTACAAGGAACGTATAGCACCACGCCTACAACACAAACCCACAACAAACTCTCTATAGAACCACAGTAATTATCTGCCTACTGGAAACGGAACACTCCAAACAGACCATTAAATAGAATCAATATTGATAGAGGCTAACAAGGATTAATTAAACAAGTGTTGGAGACAGACCGAATCATCTTGAACTGTGCGGGGAAGGGGAGTTATGTAAATGACATGGACGTTTGTTTGATAGTAGATCCTAAGATAGGAACTGAGTTATTACTGATAACAAAATGGATAAAGGGGAATAAACTTGATCGAACCTGTGATATGCATTACAAAATACGATAAATTCAAACTTAAGCATAGAGGTTAAGGCACGGCAGACCCAGCCATTATCTTGAATTTCCACTCCCATAAGAGCAATATTAAACGCGTAACAAGATTACTGGAGTAATAAATTATTCTGAATATTTCATTTTAAAGGTTAGGGCGGACAAAATGTGGATATAATTTAGTTTTTTAAATATATTTTTGACAACTCAAAAACATAATTTGCAATTTGTTTCTTTTTTATTCAATAATGCAAATATCAAAAATGTAGAAAGATCATGTTTAGTTATCATTAAAATAAAATAATTTCAATAAATTTGGATAATTTATGAAGAAGCATGTACACATCGACATTAAACATTCTCGGAACGTCTGGAACATTCTAAAGCATTCTCGGGCCGTCTGGAAGATTATACAACATTCTCGGGCCGTCTGGAAGATTATACAACATTATCGCACCGTCTGGAACATTCTACAACATTCTCGGACCGTCTGGAAGATTATACAACAGTCTCGGGCCGTCTGGAAGATTATACAACAGTCTCGGGCCGTCTGGAAGATTATACAACATTCTCTAGCCGTCTGGAAGATTGAACATCATTCTCGGACCATCTGGAAGATTATACAACATTCTCGGACCGGCTGGAAGATTATACAACATTCTCGGACCGTCTGGAAGATTATACAACATTCTCGGACCGTCTGGAAGATTATACAACATTCTCGGACCGTCTGGAAGATTATACAACATTCCCGAACCGTCTGGAAGATTATACAACATTCTCGGACCGTCTGGAACATTCTAAAACACTCTCGGGCCGTCTGGAAGATTATATAACATTATCGGGCCGTCTGGAAGATTGTACAACATTATCGGGCCGTCTGGAAGATTATACAACATTCTCGAGCCGTCTGGAAGATTGTACAACATTCTCGGATCATCTGGAAGATTATACAACATTCTCGGACCGTCTGGAAGATTATACCATATTCTCTGACCGTATGGAAACTTCTATAACATTCTACAACATTATCGGACCGCCTGAAAGTTTCTATAACATTCCAAAACATTCTCGGACCGCCTGGAAGATTTTATAACATTCTACAACAT
>JAGFPH010006229.1:69786-80807 GCA_018207615.1 Philaenus spumarius
ACCCCCCCTAAAATTTAGTTTTTTTTGAAAACCATTCTTATTGAGCCCCTATGGCCCTAGAGGTAGCTACATACCAAATTTTATTCTAATCCGTTCAGTAGTTTTAGAGAAATCGTGAGTTAGTAACTTTGAACCCCCCCAAACCCCCTAAAATTTTGAATTTTTTGAAAACCTTTCTTGGTGAGCCCCTATGGCCCCAGAGGAAGCTACATACTAAATTTTATTCCGATCGGTTCAGTAGTTTTTGAGAATTTTTCAAAACAACCTCCTTTTTGGCCAAAAACGCCAAAAAATCAGTTATTATTATTATTATTACCTAAACGAGAATTTTTAGAAAGATACGGTTTTTTGCATATGGTAGGGTACATTAAGGGCAACAAATGAGCCAAATTTTATCAAAATCGTTAGAGCCGTTTTTGAGAAATTTAGATTTTTCTGGTTTTTTGGTAACTTTTGGGGGGTAAGACCCCTTAAAAATCAAAAATTTTAAAAAATGAAAAAAACGCCTGGGGATATGCCAGAACTACACCTACATACCAAATTTCATCAAAATCGGACCGTTGGTATGGTGTCCAGCTCTGTACACATCCTTACAGACAAAGGACACACGGACACACGGACAGACATCACCAAAAAAACACATTTTTGGGTTCTGGGAGCACCAAAACAGATAATTCAACTGAAAATTCAAATTCGAACATTTTTACGAAAACAATACTTTTTCCATATACTACGTATAGGGTAGAGAAAGTAAAAGGACTTTCGGGTAAATATTGTTAATTACCGTTACACGCAATTAAAAGAACGATTTTAGATCCGAGTTCCATGGCCCAAAAACGCACAGCGAGTTTTGCCAAAATCGATCTATGTAGGCTATTCCTTTTTAGGCCTACGTAAATTATAAACCGTGCACCAAAAAACATTAAAAATCCCGTTTTCCGCCAGTTTGTTACTCATAACTCCCGACCTAATATGAAAATAACAAATATGGTTTTGAGGTGTATTTCTATACGAGTACATTTAAAATTATTGCATAATGTTTTGTTATATACAACCAGCGTATACAGTCAATTAAAACACGGGCGATTTTGTCAAAGTTATCAGCTTTTGATCCAAACCAGTTTAACCCAGTCGGTGTAGGTTAGAACTACCAGTAATTTGCAATAAGGCTGATTTTTTTTATAAGTACCTTAAAGTATGTAGATTAACATAAAAAAAGTTTACTAATCTATCGATTTCCCAAAGTCAAAAATAAAATCGATTATAATTTTTTTTTCGATTATCCTTTATATTTCGAGCTGGGATGAAGATAGAGAAGAATAAAAAATACCACCATGTAGGGGAGGTATTTTTCAACAAAAAAGGTCATATGTATTTATTTCGTCCGAGAAATGGTTTGTCTGGAAAAAATTCTATAATGCAGGTATGTATTTTGCAGCAGGGGAAATCACTAAAAGAGGACATTCAGTAATGAAAACAATTTCTGAGTTGACCTCAGCACTCCAAGTGTCAGAGCTATACACTACTAGCATTGAGTTTGTGAGCGTTTCATTCTTCCGCTAGCAAACATATGGCAGATTCATATAGGCGGAAACTAAAGGGTTACGGACGTGACCCCCCTGACTGTAAGCGTACTGAAATGCCCATGCGTGACTGAAAAGGGTGTTGAACGAGTGGAGGAGCCCATAATATTACAATCTTTGAAGAGCTGTACATTTCTGACTGATCGTCCTTTTTGCTGTCGGATTTCCATTGTTGTGTTCTATTAATACCTTTGAAATGAGGAATAACTCGTCTAGGCTTACATTAAAACATTTCAAGACTTTCTAAGTGCGCCGACCCCCGTCACGCCAAAAACAAGTAAAATGAGCGGTATTCGAAACTGGCACATACTTTCTCACAAACATATAAATTATTAACACGTTCACTGCTAAGGACGCACATGTGAGCTTGACACTGAACACTATGAGAAGCGGCTGACAAACAGTGCATTGCACGCCAACCCCAGTGTTGGGGGTATTTTCAATTTAAAAAATAAAAAATACAGTAATTTCTACTTATTTAGGCTATAGATATAAAAAATAAAACGTCAGCTCCTAGCATAGCTAATACGAAATTTGTGTAGCAGTGAACGTGCTTAACAGATTCAATGTGACTTCATAATTGTATTAACGTAGGAGAGGGGGTACATTAAAGTAGGAAAGTAACTAATGAATATTATTATTAGCTAAATGAGAATTTTTAGAAAGATGGGTTTTTTTGCATATAGTAAGGTACATTATGGGCTACAAATAAGCCAAATTTGATCAACATCGTTAGAGCCTTTTTTTAAATAAAAACATAACAGATTTTTTTGGGGGTTTTTTGGCCAAAAAGGGGTTGTTTATCAAAAAAATTTTAATTGTATTTCTTGCATCTAACATACCTGTTTGGTGCAAATTTGTTCGAAATCGATCGAAAAGTTTTCTCTCTAGCTTTCTATACATATAGACAGACATATACATACATATATTTTGTAAAAACCATTTTTTTGGACTCGGGGGTCCCAACACGGATATTTCCACAAAAATCTCAACATCGATTTTTTTTTTGCGATCACTATACTTTCTCTATACTATAGTATAGTGAGAAAGTAATAAATACGTCTAAATTTTTTTTTTTTTTTTTTTCTGCTTTCCATGCCACTTTGTGCCTTTCGGCTAACGAGCATGTTTTTTTTTTTTGGGCTTTTTTAATATTTTATGGTCCCCCGCGGGATTTGAACCCGGGACGTCTTGCTTATGAGGCAAGTACCATAGCGGTTGAGCTATGACAGAGGACTAAATACGTCTAAAGGTATTGGTTATAGTGACAAATATATCCTGCAAAGTTGCTAATTTTTAACAAGGACGAAGCCGGAAACGACAGCTATTCACACCCATACATGCAATAAGATTACCTAACTCTATTCACATAACAACCCGTCTGCCCGGCCAATAGTTGCGTGCACAAAGCGATATAATGCAAAACATATCTTGTTTTAATTAAGTACATTTAGAATAGGATGTAATTAATGTTAAGTGTTATGTATTATGTAGCTAGCATCATTAGCATCATTACTATGTACTTTCTAATGCATACATTGTAGGCGGTAAGTACAGTTAGGGCATGTTTTGTTATTTAGCGAATTTCCTTAGTAAGACGAGCTATGCAGTGACTCTCACGGTGAGACCTAAGGTCGGGAGTGGTCAATGAGCACCGATCTTAGTCCCCAGAACAAGTTTTGGGACGTCGTTAAAAAGTGTATGTATATACAGTGTCTAGAAAATGCTCTCACAAATTTCTTATGAAATACGTGTGAGACGTACTAAAGGGGTCGGCGTGCGAAGCACGCAGTGGTCTCCCGCAAAATATGTATATGTTTCTAAACAGAACAATAAATATATACCACAAAAATAAGTAATTGTTTATCTTGTCCGTCATTTAGGTTCGCGACATGATATTCGAGCACCGTGCTGCTCTGTCAAATCACGTACCACCGTCCATGCCGGGAAATGTCACGGTTGTTATGATCAAGTAGAAAATTTATTAAAAATAAAGTTTCTTACCTTCTTTTCTTCCGTCACGTGACCTCTTCTTTATATTCGTTAGTGACGCGTTTCGGGACTTTTATCCCATCATCAGACACATAATTACTCAATCGAGGTCGTCATACATTAAAATTAAATTACACAAAACACACATAGCACATTTCACGTTTAGGTGTACACCTTCTGGCGACCGGCCGGCAACTGTCAGTCTGTTGTCTCGCGCACTCTGAACCTGTTCTTACCGCGGGCTTTTTGGATTCTTATCGCCGTATCATATAACGTATTCGAGTCAAAACTCAGCGGGTCGTTTAATAATTGATGTTCACCGTTTACATCTTTAGATTTGAACGCCTTATAGATCTCCTACTCCTCGACTGCGTTCATATATCTCCCTTTGGTACATTGTCATATTTTAATTGGTTTCAGGTTATTTTCCAGGCTCGTGTAACTATGGTTTTCGTCAATTAGATGGCGGGCAATTATTAAACGACCAGCTGAGTTTTGACTCGAATACGTTATATGATACGGCGATAAGAATCCAAAAAGCCCGCGGTAAGAACAGGTTCAGAGTGCGCGAGACAACAGACTGACAGTTGCCGGCCGGTCGCCAGAAGGTGTACACCTAAACGTGAAATGTGCTATGTGTGTTTTGTGAAATTTAATTTTAATGTATGACGACCTCGATTGAGTAATTATGTGTCTGATGATGGGATAAAAGTCCCGAAACGCGTCACTAACGAATATAAAGAAGAGGTCACGTGACGGAAGAAAAGAAGGTAAGAAACTTTATTTTTAATAAATCTGTAACCTGGATACTGAAAATGAATTCATTAGAAAATTTACTCTAAAGCAAACTGTAAATACTGTGACGAAAGTCGTTTATATTTACCTCTCTTATAGCACTTATTCTTATTTTACCGCAAGTAGTTCCAGACACTTACCTAGAACAGATAGATAGTAAATTAATAAAACATAACAAAAATAACAACCAAATAGATACATAAACAACGAACATAAACAATAAATACATAAAATATACGGGTGTTCAGAAAAAGTTTTTCAACAATTCAGGGCATGATTTCCCACATCAAAATAAGATGAAAAGTTCCAATAAACAAACATAGGTCCAAAAATGCTCCGTTTTCTGTCTGGAGAAGTTTGACCGATTGAGTTCAAACTTAGCATGATGTTTGACCTAACGATGAAAAATAAGCGATTATATAAAAACTATGGTTTTCGAAAATGGCGGCCGTTTGAAAATTGCAAACCTGAATTACCCAAAAAACGGAACATTGTAAAAAAAATATCAAGATACCTTTTATGTACCCCTTTTAAGGGTCGGCTCTAGGAAAACAGAAAGCAACCTGCGACTCCAGCGTAGCGGCGGTAGGTTACGCGGACATTGCACAGCCTAAATCCATTTAAAACCCGCAATTGTTCAAATAGCGTTTTTTTTTTTTAATACCAAACTCTTAGGGACAAAATTCTTCATCCGAATGGCTTGGTCATTTTTCGCTATAATTAATAGTTACAACGTAAAAAAATATTTAAACTCACCCTATAGCGGCGGTAGGTTACACGGACATTTCTCAGCCTAAATCCATTTAAAACCCGCAATTGTTCAAATAGCGTTTTAAAAAAAATACCAAACTCTTGGGGACGACGAAATTCTTCATGCGAATGGCTTGGTACTTTTTCGCTATAATTAATAGTGACAACATAAACAAATATTAAAAACCTATTTTTTAAATTGTTAATAAATATTAAACAAAATGGTTTTCTTAATTTTGGAAAAGCCATTTGCATGCTTATTGGCCATAGCTTTAAAATGACATATCGTTCATAATTATCCGATCAAAAATAAAGGAAAAATTTGGATTTTAATTTAACATTGGTCTTATGGAGTGTCAGCCAACATGGCCGAACCTTAATTCGCTATCGGATGGACACTCACTGTAAAAACGACAAAATTAATATTGCATTGTCATCGGTCCTTGATAAGTGTGCAAAGTTTCAAATCAATCCGACGTTTTGAAGGGGGGTGAAAATCACGTTCAAAGATTCCGTTACATAGATACATAAGTTACCAAGCTAATAAAAGCTTATTAAAAACGATACATACCAAGCTAATAAAGAGTATTAAAAACACACAAAAAACCAGGTCCTTCTAAATGTGCTTCTCCGCGAGTCGCCACGGTAGGAGATGAGTAAATTGGGCACGGGTGGATCCCATAGTAATATATATTTAGACTAGCTGACACGTACGGCGTTGCCCGTGGTGGTTAGTATTTTCAGTCTTTTTAACGTAATTGTAATCTTTTGAAGTGTTCAGTTAGTGAGTGGTATTTGGCTTTTATATATATAGATCTTAAATAATAAAAGCACTATTGTCATAATAATAAAAGATCTGAAATTATGATTTTAGTAACTTTGATCCCCCCAAACCCCTCCTAAAATTTCGAAATTTTTCATACAATTTCTTAGAGAGCGCCTAAGGCCCTAGAGGAAACTACATACCAAATTTCATTCCAATCCGTTCGGGCGTAATTTGAGGATGATCAAAAACGCATTGAAAATGCAAGGAAAAATGCAAAAACGCCTATTTCTGGCGTAATTTTGGGAGAATCTCAAACGTTTTTTAACAGACTACTTTTAGGCCTTAAACGAACCTAAGTACCAAATTTCAACATTTTCTGCCAATTAGTTCTCGAAAAAGCTGAGAAAACGCAAAAAATCGCTAGAAAAACGCGAATATTGGGCGTATCTTTGGGATGTTTTCAAAATCCGTTCTTATTGCGCGTCTAAAGGTCCAACTGAACATGCATGCCAAATTTGAACTCATTTGGTTCAGTAGATTTTTAGTTCTGCTGATGAATAAATCAGTGCCATTTCGCTTTTACATAGATAGATGACAATTGGTTTTAGTTTGTTAAAAATGACGCTTAAAGGTCATAAACCAGTGCTGAATTATCAAAAGATGTTTACTGTTTCCACAAAATATACCAGAGTATCAAAACCTCTAATCAAAAGAACATTAATAAAACATTCGACTTTTAAGAAATAATTCCATAAAAGTATAAACGATCGTTAAAATCCCCACAACTCTCCACTCGTCGGTAAACCGACAATACCAAATTAAAGAATCGGAATTAAACTCTCCACCAGAATTCCGAACGATCCCGTTATGCTTCCTATTGTTATAAATTTCCGCAGGCAAAGCAGGAGTTCCATCTCTTCCTTTATAATTATTCCTGTCCTATTCTTCTACTACTTTATACGCCATTGTCTTGTCTAGATTTTACAAAAGCCTTTTCCGTGATTGTAGCTCTCGTTTGAGAAAAAAAAACCCCATTACGGAGGCGTGGAAAAGGGTTGCTGATGGCCGGGCGGGGTAGGTATTAATTTCAATACGCCTGAAGGGTTGAAGATATTACTCTGAACGATTCGTCCCTCTTCAATCCTTTTCAGGATGCGGGAAAAGTAAGGAGGCTTTCGTTGTGCGGTAATGATAAGGAAACAGGTTCAAATCATTGGGAAATAAAATTACTCACTGCCTCTGCATACATGTTCTTCGATACGGTAAAGACTTTTGAACTTTAATAACTTAACTAAGGTTTTATTTTATGCTAGGTGAAACCCTGCGTGCTCCGCACGCCAATACCGCTGGCACCTTCTATACACGTAATCATGTTGTTTTCTTTATATTAAAGGTGTAGAATTAATAATAACCCCAAAGCTAAGTTGGTAAATAATGTTAAATGTTCAAATCAAATTATTTCGTACGTTTTTATAAAAGTAGTTATAATAAAGGTTTAATAAAAGAACCAGCAAGGCTCAGGTCTGCAATTTAATATTTTTAATTAATATATATTAATACATTTTTAATATTTTTAATTTAATACAATCTAACCTAACATAAAAGTTAGAAATACAAATAATTGCTTCAAAGTTTGAAATCAGCTGTTAATGGAAAGAGCAAACAGCTGTTGTATCTGTTATTTTATTCAATTAGTTGCTACGGTAATAAATGTAAATACATGTGTTGGTTCATCAGTCTAGGCCTAACCTAACCATTTTCCGACTAAATTTACAAATATTGAAATAAAAAATGTTTTCTCAAAATGAATTATAGCCTTTGTTACTGAGGAATAGTGTAGGTTTTTATTAGTAAAACTATTTTTTTCAATCGGTTAGCAGTTCCAGAGATTACCCCCTACATACAAACAAACAAACAAATCTTACCTCTTTGTAATATAGAGTAACTGTATAGCGTTGTAATTTATATGAGAATATTATCACTCACACATTACAAATGTATATATAGCATGCACGCATTTTTAGCGAATTTACAAAGGAAACATGAGCTATTGCAGTGACCTTGTGGTGATACATAATGAGCACGGATGGTCCAAAGAATACATTCGTTCTATAGCTCATATTAAAAAAAAAATCAACTTCAGAAGAGATTATAAAGATTGAAGTTGTAAACATAACCCCAAAGTATAATCTACGCTGGGTTTTGTTTAAGTCGGCCTACCTAATACAGGTGATGGGTGAAATCAGCTGTTATATTATATTGTTACTCGCCTACGTACGACGTACACTCGATTTTATAGGAGTTGCAAAATTACATAAATTTAAAGGTGTATTCTTATGAGGTCATAGAAGCACAATTAGAAATGATTTTATTTTAAAGCGAAAAAATGGGTGAAAATACAGGGTTTACTACCAGCCCTAAAACAGCTGATTAGGATCAAAAGCTTAACAACACATGTTTGTTGAACGCACTTACATTCTTGAAAGTATTTACATTTATTGCTTCGCCGCTTGTCGCCGCGTGGGTTGGCGAGCGAAGCGAGTCCCCTAGTCGAGAAAAACTGTCACGCATGCGCGTTGCGTCAAGTACGTGTTTGATGCGGAACAATACGGTAACCAACCCATGCACACGTCTTGCATACATTATGGCCTACACTAATATTGACACGGTGGGCGTTTGATCTGCACCTGTTGTATTGACAACGCCTCTCGGCAAGGTCAAGGAGAAGTTACAATATCCGAACAGGTTGCTTTGAGGAAATTTGATTCTAGGCTTCGCGCGCAGATATGATTTTTAAAAAAGGACTTCGAGTCCTTCATTTAAATTTAAAATAATTCGACCACGCAGCTAAACGAGTTGAGCAAATTTCCAAAATTAAGTTTATAGACCTATGTTTTAGGGTTTCAACCAACAATTCGGGAAATAGGTCTATACACGACGGTGCTGAATAGCTGCAAACTGGTTCGCACGCCATTCCGCATATTGGGAGTATCTTCAACTCACAATGCAATGCGTGCTTCGCACGCCAACCCCACGGTAGAATCCACCACATGGCTTTGAACCGGGTACTTCTATGGTATTTTACGTTTTGATCGATTTCGGGGGAACCAAGCGAGCTATAAGGTCGCGCAAAAAAACAAAATGTGCGGAATAACACCCTACATTTATATCTGTAGAAAAACGTAAAAAAACTAATTCATCAGGATTTGAGGGGACACTCGGAATTTCCGATTGCTTCAAAAGATACTTTGGGCTAAGTTAGTATCTTTCCCCGAAGGATATTTGTTTGTTTTAACAAACACAAAAGTTTAAGGGGGGTGGGAACCTTTATGGGACACCCGGTATAATTTTTAATGGCATCCCAGAACACGTTGATCGGACCTTGATCGTTGCTCATTGACCACTCCCGACCTCACCATAAGAGTCACCATTAGCTCATTTTTCCAATGGAAATTCGCTAATACGTCCGCCATTAGTAAAAACGTAAGTGTATGCAAGCATTGTATTTGGATAACCTTATAGAACTCCGATCCAATGCACTATTTCAATCCACTGGAAATTCAACGATAGTGGCGCGATCTATGAGGGAAATGACGAAAACTGTGAGTAGCACCAATGCCTTGAATGATTTCTCCCTAGCGCTACCCCACGGCGCAATCATGCAATATTTTCCCGACAACCTTTTTTCGCCACACTGCCGCCGTATGCATGCATAATCTATTTTATTATTCATGATATAGTAATTCTTACGTAAATGATTATTCATTAGGACGGAGGCACTTGCATGTAAGTGTGCCGTTATTACATGCGCGATACTAAACCGACTGACAAATGCGTAAACGACCAGCGCGCACTATCGTCAGACAATTGCACTAACTGTAACAAACATAGAGTCTACAGAGCGTTGACTCTTAATTCGGCCTGCATGAAATACGAAAGGCTGTGGCGACAGCTGATTTTTTTTTGTTCAAGAGACGATGACTAGTAAATTCATTCTGTAATCACTCTGCAACTAGTTTTCTAGCTTCACATTGGAAGACCACAAACCATGTGTTAAGTTTATTTCAATTTCAGTTGTAAATAATTAAACTTTACTCTTTTGTCTTCTCTGGACAAGTTACTAATTATGTTTTAGAGCCAATCTCCGCTTACCAGGTAACTCTAATGTTTAACCTTACTAAATTGTATTTCAAACCTGTTGCTTACCAGAACTCTTGAAATAACTCAAATATGCTGTAGGAATAAATATGTATTTCTTTCAATATTAAATTCATTTTATTATAAGAGCCTACTGGCAATAATAAGTTGATTCTGTATATTTTTCAAATCTATTTACCATTGTAAAAAAAAACTTGACTGCTAAATTACAATTTCATAGCCTATGTTATAGCCTAATTATAATTAATTGAAATTCTGAAAATTAACTTTAATAAGCACTGTAGTAATGTTCTATTCAACCTACAGTCAGTTAATTGTTTAAAAAAGACTTAAATCTGATACTGGAAACTATACTAGAAAGTAATTTAACATGTGCCATGCATGTATAACATGTGTTTGAACATGAATAATTTAATGCCTGCATTATAGAATGACCAAGTGAAACTTGTATAATGATTGTTTTACATATTTTAAGCATACATCTAATGCTCCTTGTTTTTTTCTTTTGGACCTTTTAGTGTTATACACTGGTTCAAGTAAAGGATTATTTCAACTAATGGCCTATTTCAAGTAAAGGATTATTTCAACTAATGGCCTATTTCAACTAATGGCCTATTTCAAGTAAAGGATTATTTCAACTAATGGCCTATTTCAACTAATGGCCTATTTCAACTAATGGTCTATTTCAACTAATGGCCTATTTCAAGTAGAGGATTATTACAACTAGGACTATTTCAACTCCAGGCCTAATCCAACCTTGTGCCTGACTCAAATCTACATTTAATTCTGCTTCATGGTGTTTTCGACTTCAAACTCTACATTTCTTTAAGTACTCTACAGTTATAATATATATATTTATGTATCACCACCAACTTTAAATAACCTTATAAGTCTACAAAGTAACTCTGTTTCATCAAAAGTGATTTGTTTTATGTGATTTGTTATAAGGTTGAGTTGATATTTTTTTTTAAGGCTAT
>JAGFPH010006230.1:0-12070 GCA_018207615.1 Philaenus spumarius
AAGTTAAGTTACGTCTTGGTAAGTTATGTTAAATAGGCCTACATGTGAATTAATACAATACGGTAATAGGCCTATATGACACTGCTTTACTTCCCTATTCCAATGCTTTTCCGGGAAAAATAAAGAGTTAGTACCGGTACATAAGTTATAAAATTGTAGTAAAAACAAACTGGCGGAAGTTTGCTATTCGACCCTAGGCTAGCCTATGGTAAAAGAAATGCAACAATAATAATAAAAGAACACCTAATAGGTTCTAACCTATAGTATTTAGTCACAGTATGTTTACCTGTATTCAACATTTAACAGTAGAATGTAAAACAACGCCGTTGTCTGCAAAACAAGGGTTGAATAGTAAACTTACGCCAAAAAACTTAACTAGTTATCATTTAGCAGACGATTAATATAAACAGGGTACCGTAGGCCCTACCACCTATAAAATATTTTATCAATATTATTTTAAGACATTAACACCGGTGATTTGTCAATTTAACTTGTATCTCATACAAGTCCTCATACTTGTGTACCAGTGTAAACGTACCTTATCAGAATAATGTATAATAACAATCTTGTAAGACTTACACCATTCCAGTGGTTTTGTTTATTAGCTCAAACCTAAATTATAATGTGTTTAGTTTGTTATTATTATCAGACCAGTGGCATATTTTGATTAAATACTATGTATTTTTATGTTAAATAATAGTTTTAATACAAAAGCACAAATTTATCAATTTTGATAGTTTTAATTACTTTTTAAGAATAAGGACTATATTGGCAAAAACACTAAAATTAATATGTAATAAAACTTAAGTGATTTCAGTGGAAATATTTTGTTTCAGAGTAATATGTTGTGTGCTGTGGAGGACCAATAAAATTTATAACATGTGACAGGAAGCCACAAAGGGTTATGAAAAGGATTCTAAACTGACGAGGCTCGAAATTATAATTTTGAAGGAAGAGCACCTAAGTTGTCTTCCAAATGTTGAACATTATTTCCTTCATTGTAGCTAGGTATGTACCACATCTTTATGTGAAGGTTATAGTAGTAGGTTATTGTAGTACTGAATATATAGGCTACTATATAGCTAACTTATTCTTACTTAGGAAATTAAGTTTTTGAAAAAAAAAACTGTAGTAGTAATCTCCCCTCATAAACACTCTGGTAATAGAACTAAATAAAATTAAAAATCAATTTCTCGGCTTGAATCGTATCTATAGGCATTTAGGCCTATATATTGTTTTATTAAATCTTTAATCGGTATATTTGTGTATAGCTTAGTCATATATGTACTGTCAATTTGTGATTTAACACTGAAATTGCAAAATTAAAAGTAAGCTCTTTTTTCTCAAGAAATAAAAGAAGTAATTTAAAGGTCTAAATTATATAGGTAGTAGTGAAATATTTTTACAAATAATAGGCCTAGTTAAGTAATGTTGTACATTAACCCAAACATGGACAGGATCATGCAAACTTTACCTCATTATTTTATAAGTATAAAATTATAGATATCTTCATTCCAAGATGAAACCTAAGGATATATATCACTAACGGAAGAATGCTTAAGGGTCTTCTATACCTTGCGTAAAACAGCAAAAATATGCACGTCGTACTAACGTGTTTTGGACGCCGTTTTTCAAACCTAAAAAGTTGTGAAAAATCTTAAATTGTTCTTAAAGGCTATGTGCGTTTGTCTTATATCTCATAATTGAAAGAAATCGATGGCAACTCCTTTTAATCAACAGTTTAACTGAGTAAAAATTTATTATTTTTAATGCATTTTTTGTGAGTTTCCATATTTTAAGCAATAGTTTCCATATTTTAAGCTAACACGTAAAAAATATAAAGCCTTCATTATAACTTAAAGTAGTTTCCCAGATTATTAATTTATAAATAGAATCCGAAACACGTTAATACGAATGCATGTTTCAACTATTTTGCGGCTTGAGTCATACCTTTTTTATTAAAATCATACTGTACACTCGGGAGTTTTCTTCAAGGTAAAGAAGAGCCTTAAAAGATCTTTAAAAGTTACATTCAATGCGATAAATGGTATGGTAGGGCTACGATACAAACAAAACATAACTAAAGTACTTAATGTACAACCTAATTTACAAAATAAACGCAAAATTAAACTTACCTACTTATTATGAATTAGTTTAATTTACTAAATAAACTTAAAATTAAACTTAGGCCTACGTACTTATTATGAATAAGTTTAAATGATAAAAACATAACTTCTGACTGAATACAAAATTTGCTTTCTCAAATACTATCATAAAATGGTTTATTAGGCTACAACAGCAGTTGGACTGTACCATGATGGCACCCATACCTATGAGTAGAAAGCTCCAATACGAAAAGGAAAATATGTAGCCTATATTATAAATTATAGTAAATTATTTTTCTTTTAAGAGATTTATTTAAAAGTAGTATTACATAAAAATGGTTTAGGACTAGAATATGTTTTAAATGTTATGCACCATTTGATTTTAAATATACTTATTTAATTTTTTACAAGAGTTTAAGCATTAGCTGCTGGGTCCTAGCTACTTAGTGGAGCCTCTAGGTGCGGTGTAGCTTTTTGTGTTCATTTGCGGTGTAAAGGTACAGACTCATTGCTGTGTGGGTTAATATTTCGCCTGAACAGCCAAATTGGCTTCCTAAATTTTAAAAAAAATTTTGGGGGAGTTCATAAATTTCCCGGACAACTTTTACTGAAGGAGGGGAGGGTATCCTTGATCCCATACCCCTGGTCTAGCCCTCCTAGAAAATATCCTATTTGCTCTACTCATGTTAATATCCCAAAAATATGTCATTTAGATGAATTTATTTAAACCAATTTTTAAATCATATTTATAAAAATCATATTTGTTAAATTGTCTTCTGTCTTGAAAAAAAGTTTAGTATGGATTTAGTAGCCTATATTAAACAAAATAATATGTATAGTTAATAATTATTTTTTAATATTATTTCCTGCTTTTGTTTTCAGGCAAGTTTTTGTATAGAGCTATAATCAAGGATCTATTTTTGTATTTTTTACGAGTGGTATTTTGAACCTTGTTTCTTTTTTGTGTTGTGTTAGTTTATAATAAGCTTTAGGAACTGAAGTCTACTCTGCAGCATTTCTTGATTGTTATATCTATAATTTATTTTACCTTTTACTAGTATAACTATTACTGCATATTTCTGTTACAGTTTTCGTACAAAGGCTATGAAAAATAAAGATATTGCGATCCAGCTCAAAATAGAAGAGGTTATGAAATATTGGCTAAAATATGCTCCATTACGGGTACTTAAACAGCAAAAGAAAAAGTACAATTGTCTTTAGTTGAAACATTAAATGTTTAAGAATGTTCACAATAAATCTTTATTGACCCATCTATATTGGACTGTTTGTGTATTTTATTCTCAATTTGTCAACTCAGGATCTAAGATTGTTTCATTCATAGTCATAATTTTACCTATATTAAAATATAAAACACTTTTAAATATGGTAAACAGGTAAACATTGAGTGAACAGTACAAAAGTTAAGAACAATAAATTAGTTTCAATTATAAAAATACACACAATAAATTAAACATAAATGTAACAAATTAATTTCAATATTTTCATTTCAAACGGTTTAAAATAAATTTTCATATGCCACACCAAAAACCTAAAAGTGAAATAATAAGAAAAGTAGAGGAGGCATTCTCCTATGGCAAAGTCAAAACGTAGTTTTCTTGAAATGTAATGTGTTATTTTACAAAAACTAGCAATTATATAAAATATGTGATATTTTCGTAATTGCAAATAACAAATTCAAAACAAAGGCATACTAATTGTATAACCAAAAAATTTGTATCTCAATAATAACACAACTTAAAGCAAGTATCGTATAAGAAACTTTAAGTATCGTACAATTATTAATTTATTCTTTAGTTTAACTGTATTCACTAGATAGAATGTGCATTTGTAAACAATAATGTAATAATAAGTTTCTTAAAATTATGACTATTTTTTTTTCAGCTTAAAGTCATGTCTATTTGGAGCACATATTATGCCTATGTTGTTTTTTACATTTACAGAAATATGAGTTCTTCACCTTCAATAAAAAAAATATTGAATTTGATAAAATACTATGTCTATTTAATAAAATATGTTTTATAAAATGTAGCTTTAATTTATTTTGTATTCCCATGTTCCTTTAATGCTAATTCGGAGGCATAGTAACTTATTTCTTTATGTGCTGATCCAAGTTTTTGTTCATGTTCTTCGTTTGATAAACGAGTCAGAAAAAATATAACGTTTAATTTTTGTTCTTTTTATAATTTTTCTCAATACATTTAATGTTTTCATAATTTTTTTAAATTTGGGTATAAAACAAGAAGTAAAATGTAAGTTTTAAGAAAGTAATAATTACAAAATTCATCATATTTTATGTTTGTTTTTGCCTCACTGAACCGAATATGTTTTATAAATACCTTTAATAGGTATGTTATATGGTAAGGATGAACAATAGGTGATACGCGTGTCATCGCTTAAACATTGGCTAAAGAAAGGACTACTAGCAATAATC
Organism: Philaenus spumarius; assembly: GCA_018207615.1. Lineage (NCBI taxonomy): Eukaryota > Metazoa > Arthropoda > Insecta > Hemiptera > Aphrophoridae > Philaenus > Philaenus spumarius. Next base: position 4,558 of record JAGFPH010006230.1, read on the forward strand.
TTGCAAAACAAAGGTATTTATATAGCCTAATACAAAATTACTATATATTTTGTGGAAATCTTAAACTTTGATTAATTAATTATGGTATTGTCAAATTTTATTTGTTTGACTTTATTTACTAGGGGAGACCCCTGCTTTCTCCGCATGCCAACCCCCAATGGAACCTTCTAAAAACATATGTTATGTTTTATTTATAATAAAGGTGTAGGATTAATAATAACCTCAAAACTAAGATGGTAAATAATGTTAAATGTTCAAATTAAATGATGTCTTATATTTTATAACAGCAGTTGTAATAATGGTTAAAAGAACCAGCAAGGCTCAGGTCTACACTTTAAAACCCTAACCTAAAAGCTAGAAATACAAAAATAATTGCTTCAAATTTTAAAATCAGCTGTTAATGGAAATATTGGAGCAAACAGCTAGTTATTTTATTCAATTGGTCGCTATGGTAATAAATGTAAATACATGTGTTAGTTTATCATTCTGGGCCTAACCTTTAAATTTTTTCCGATTAAATTTACAAATATTGAAATAAAAAAAGATTTTAATTGAAATGAATTATATACTATGTTACTCTTGGATAGTGTAAACTATTTTTCAATCGGTTCAGTAGTGCCAGAGATTATCCCCTACATAAAAACAAACAAAAAACAAACTTTACCTCTTTATAATATTAGTATAGATTGCAACATTAAATGTAAATACCATACATTTATCCAGGCCATAGATAATCTCCATTAAAGACTGACTTTAATAAATATACTGCAAAAAGTGGTAAGTACATATTCATTTTAAATTATCTATAGGCCTGCATTTTAAAAAAAATCGCTATCAATTAAGGTTTTATAAAAACTAACTGATGTAGGCCTACATTAAATGTTTCTTTTATCAATGAAATTAGTGTATTGTATTAAAATTGTCTTTCTTTATGGTAGTAAAATGACTAATAAATGGTTGATTATTCCTTGGCAAATAAATATAACAATTAATTGGGGGATGTAATTATATAAATGAGGGAAATGCAATGTCTTTCCTGTTTAATCATATTTTGACAGATATTTTTTTCAAAATATGACAAAATTTGAAAGCACTCTTTCCCATTTTAGATAATCATTCGGCAATAATTTGTATCTAGATTATTTTTATTGACTGGAATAATTGTGTACTTTTAGAAGTCATTTTTCCATTCTAATGGATCGTCATTTTGACGTTTTAGTGTAACGTCTATTTACCGTTCTAAATCACGTCTTTTTATCGTTTTGGAAGAACGTATATTTGCCGTTCTGAAATAACGTCTTTTTACCGTTATGGAGTAACGTCTATTTTTCGTTATAGAACAACGTCTTTTTACCATTGTACAGTAACGTCATATTTCCTAGATTTCAACGAGTTTTAGCTAAAATATGACGTCTTAAGATGACGAGAATCCAACGATTTATTTACGGCAATTCAACAACGAGGTTTAGACGTCTTTTTACCTAATCTTTAACTATTTTGCAACGTCTTTTTAACTATCTTATCGCTGTGACATTTGGGCGGAATATTGACGTACCATTAAAACCGTTTCTTGACGTTTCGGCTAAACGTGTTTTCCACGGCAATATGACATGCTTGTGCTACGTGGGTAAAAATAGGTAGCCTTCGTTATTTTAAAGGCGGAAAAAAAACATTTCTACAAATATTTTGCATCCTTAGTTTTAGCCACTATGCAGATATCGTAACGAGTTTTCCAAAACTGTTTCCAAAAAAATTTTCTTCTGTTTTTAAATAAAAAACTAAACGATGTTTTCCTGGTTTATGGCAAAGTCAAAACACTCAGACGATAATTTACAGCTTCTATTTTCTATCAAGCTGAACTAGAGTAAAGAGTTTTCCAAAAGAGTTAAGTGACGTTGTTGAATGATAACTTGGAATTTAATTCTGCAATATCTTCAACATTACAAAAATTTAAAAAAATAAATTAAATTTTTCTTTTATTGTTTTAGTTTTAGTAATAGCCGGGATAGGGTTTCCGGAAAATAATGCTGTTTTAAATTAATTAAATAAAACTTCAATTCTCCACCATCTCATATGAAACAAAGAACATTCTTAACAAACTTCCCGTTTCTAGTTTCAGCAATTATTAAGATAACACGTTTTCAGGAAGAGTTTTATTTACTCTGTGTTATATTTACTATTAGGCCTAGTATCTGTAGAAAATTGCAACATAAAGTGCTAAAAAGTTATTATTAATATATTATTTCACACAACAATTTATGATATCATGCACAATGCATAAAAAAAAACAACAAAGGAAAACTATTATACAGAGTGTCCCATAAGTAAAGTGCCAAACTTCGAGGAATGGTTCTATGGGTCAAAATAAGGAAAAAAGTTCATATAAACACAAGCTTGAAAAAAGCTTCGTTTTCTAGATATTTGAAATTTCGTTTTTTATACAAAATAATTCTTATCTAGACAACGGACGGTTTGACTGATTGAGTTCAAACTTAGCATAAAGTTTAACCTAACAATTATGTATCTCAAGAAAAATAAACGATTAAATTAAATAATGAGTTTCAAAATGGCACCTGTTTGGAAATTTCAAACCTAAATTACTAAAAAACCGCACATTTTAACCAACAAAATTGCAAGACACCTTTTTTTAGCCCTCAATTATTTACACATAACTGACCTATTATTCTTCATCCGATTGTTTTGACAGTCACACCATCCGATAGAAAATCAAAAGGGCTACAAAAAAGTTTCCTTGAAATATTTTGTTAAAATATACGATTTTGAGTAATTTAGGTTTAAAATTTTCAAACAGCCGCCATTTTGAAAATAATGATTGGATTTAATCGCTTATATTTCTTGAGCTACATAATTGTTTGGTTAAACTGCATGCTAAGTTTGAACTCAATCAGTCAAACCGTTCTCTAGATAATAATTATTTTGAACAAAAAACAAAATGGCAGATATCTAGAAAACGAAGCGTTTTCGGGTTTGTGTTTATATAAACTTTTTTCCTTATTTTGACCTACAGAACCATTTCCCGAAGTTTGTTACTTTACTTATGAGACACGCTTTATACAAACACAAACATATTTTTAACAGTTTTTTGTTGATCAATAAGCTAGATCAACAAAAACGAACTTCGATCAACAAAGAAGGTAATTTTGGGATCAACAATCTGTTGTTAAAATTAAGTCAATTTTTTTGTATATATAACTATACATGATACTTTTCATATGCGGTTTTTCATTCTGAATTGAATGGTGTCAAAATTAACTTTCTACTATAATTAGAACTTAAGTTATAAGCGTTTCAAAATGATCAACAATTAATGTTAACTGACACAAGATCAACAAATAGTGCTACGAGACAAATATATATATATATATATATATATATATAAAGTAATGATTTTTGGGTATAGTCTCCAAATGGTCTGAAACGGATAGAAACCAAATTTTAGCCTTCTCCGACCAACCGTTTTCAAGTTGGGTCGAGTGTAATAGCTCTTATTTTCTTCGAAAATTCGGCTAAAAAGTATAATTCAACTATTTATATACTGTATTTTCTCCGTAATTATTTTTTGTCAATTACATTATACTAAATAGTTAAGACACTTTGCCGTGGCTAACTATGCTTGTGATACTTACTCTTATATAAACCTATTTATCCACCCATCAAGGGTTTGGTCAATTTCTTGCACGTCCTATTTTTCATACTTTTGTTACAAACGTTTTCCTGGAGGGATCAAAACAACGGGAAGGGATGACAAGTTGACGACAATATCCGATCTTGTATTGGGGGAAAGGGGACGGCATGATTAAAAGCACCGGAGCGAAAAGGGGTTACAAATTGTTTGTTTTACGGGGCAGGAAGAGGTGAGCTTGATTTTCTACATTCAAGATCGTCAGTTTTTTGTGTATAGGTCAACAATGTTTGGATGAAGCTCCGCCTAACTCAATTTACTTTGCTGTATAGAAACTGTGTTTATAGTTGTATATCTTGACAGATATTGTTTGAATATGAGATATGCAGGGTGTACTGCGACCATATGAACAAACTTTGTCACGTTATTCAGCATGTCAAAAGAAACAAAAAATGTAATATAACATGTGTCCTATCTCATTCCGTTTTCGGTCTGTCTGTCTGTTTGTGTTTTTTACAAAATATTTAATATTTTTAGAAGTAGAAAAGATATTGAGCTCAAACTTTGTACACCTATTTGTTGCGTAACTTTTTATCACTGTACGAAAAATTAGAACAATATTTTAAATATTTTCAAAATGGCGGCCGTTTATAATTTTTAAAGTCAAATATCTCAAAAACCGCTAACTTTACAAAAATATTACAAGAGACAAAAAAGTTTACTTTTTTAATGACAAACTCAATGGTTTTTAATTTTTTCTGTAGCTTAAAGGACAACAGAGATATTGACCAAAAAAAGGAAAAATGTATTTCTTGGTAGTTGTCAACAATACCCAGAATTACTCTAGAAACAAAATATTTTAAAGTTATTTTGAGCTAAAACAAAAAGTTATTTGCATAATGTTCGGAGCACTTTCTGAGCTGATTCCAGTAGCAAAAATAATGAAAAAAGTTAATTTATTCATAGGTCTGGAAATGCTTCGTTAGAGAGTTACAGCTAGCGAAAGATTTCACCCGTGTTTCAGATTACTCACAGAAACGAATCAATATTGAAATATGTAGGGCGTTAATTAAGGTGTAAATTCAAAAAATTTTAGTTAAAGTACAGTTTAGAAAAAAGAAATTTTAAGTGGATGTGTGAAGTAGATTTTTTTAAATTGTGTATTTAAGTTGCATTTATGTTGTTCTATCACCCTAAAAAAAAATTTACGCTAGGTCCAGACCACCCCGTATAGTTAAACCAATAATAATCTCAAACAATACATTAGTTTTCTTTACATTAATGTAGAATTTATATGGGTACTAATTCATTATTTACTATTATTTTACGATATTTGTTACTATAAAAAATTTCTCAAGCATCTACTGTGTTAAGTTTATTTACATTTTTCAATTATACAGAGTTTTTTATTTTAAAGTGATAGTTTTTATCTAAACAATGCTTAGCCATATCAGATTTATCTTTCCTGTTGTACTTTGAACGAGGAAAATTTTCTTCAGTCCTTGTCTTCATGCTTTTTTTGGTTTGGCCTATATTTCTTGGGACACATTTCACAGTTCACACAATAAATTCTACAATCGTTCTGTTCTCGAATTTTATCTTTAAGATTTAATAACATTTTACCAAGATTACTCTCGGCTGACAAAGCTACGTTAAATTTGCATATTTCTAGCAATTTTTTTAAACAATACGAGACAATGGTGGAGGGTTGTTTTAACCCATCGTTGTTTTGGTTTGATGCTTTCCAGGGTAGATCTCGATTCCGTAATTTTTTGACTGTGTAGTCTGTCAATTCTTAAGAATAACCATTAAAGATCGCAGCACCATAAATATATTTTAGTTCTTTCTCGTAGTTATCTTTAGATAACGGCAAATTAACTAATCTACGAAAAGAACAATTAAAAACAACTCTTTTATGTACTACCGGTAAATGGTGGAATCCTCAGTTACATATCTGTCAGTTTTTGTTGTCATTCTGTTTCTTCTCACAAGTCAAGCTCAATATTTACTTATTTCTTCAACAAAGTAATCCATAAAAAAAAAATGATAAAACAAAACCACTGTTTTTTTACAGAACGCCCTAAAATAGGTTTTTAAAAAAATATAAAGTCATTATTTTCACACCTAAAAAAAACATTGACTTAAATAGTATAATACGGACGAATTTGCAACAGTAAAAAGTTCGATAGCGCAAGAGGTTTATTGGAAAAGTGTAACTGTGTATTAGAAAATATGTTTTTTCGGTAGAGCCCAAAACCTGCTAACAAGTCCTGCCGACACATGGACACATTCAGCACTATATTGAACAGTTTTTAAAGGAGTTCCATATTAAAAATGAGCGATGGCAGTTACTCTTATGGTGAGACCTAAGGTAAAGTGGTAAGTGAGCACCGATGATGGTCCCCAGAACACGTATTGGGCTGTCATTAAAACTTGTTTATGTATGTATTAATGTGTTCGCACTCTAACGACGGGATTTTAAGTCCGATTTGTTCTAAAACCACACGTTGTTTTCTCCAAGTCACTCGAATGAATTCGTTTACAAAGAAATTAACGCAAGTAAAACCTTCTTTGAACTGCAGTAAGTTTTTCTCAGATTTTGACTGAATTCAATCTTTTCGGGGTTTTATCTAAAATAGTAAATGTAAAATATTATTTTTCAATTTGTATTTTTTACTCGACCTTATAAGCCCGTGTGGTTCCCCCAAAATCGAGTACCATAAAAGTACCCGGGTTCAAATCCACGTGGAGGATTTTACCTTTGGGCCAGTTTCAGATCCGAGGTCGAGGCGAGCGAAGCGAAATAGACGATAATTCGAGGCCGCAAGTTTGAGGTGCGAACCGACAAAGCGCAGACCGTAGGGCGTTTTTCTGCTGCGAGCGGAACGAAGCAACTCGTAAATACGGTGCTTAAGGCTGAGGTGTGAACAAATTTTACTAATATATTTCGTAAACGTAGGCAGCTATTCAGTGCCTTCGTTACTATACCTATTTCCCAAATCTATATATATATTTAAGCGAAATACCACTCGCTCACTCACTCACTCAGTCATCACGATTTCTCAAAAACTACCGAACGGATTGAAATTAAATTTGGTGTGTAGCTTCCTCTAGGGCCATAGGTGGTCACTAAGAAAGGGTTTGAAAAAATTCGAAATTTTAGGGGGGTTTGGGGATCATAGTTATTAAAAAACGATTTCTTCAAAACTACCGAACGGATTGGAATGAAATTTGGTATGTAGCTTCCTCTAGGGCCATAAATGTTCACTAAAAATGGGTTTTAAAAAATTGGAAATTTTAGGTGGGTTTGGGGGGTAAAATGACTAAATCACGATTTCTCCAAAATTACCGAACAGATTGGAATGAAATTTGGTATGTAGCTTCCTCTAGTTCCATAGGCGATCACTAAGTAAGTGTTTTAAAAAATTCGAAATTTTAGTGGGGTTTTGGGGGGATTAAATTTATTAAATCACGATTTCTTCAAAACTAACGAACGGATTGGAATGAAATTTGGGATGTAGCTTCCTCTAGGGCCATAGGTGCTCACTAAGAAAGGGTATGCAAAATTTCTAAATTTTAGGAGGTGTTTGGGGGGATCAAAGTTATTAAAATCATAATTTCAGATATTTTATTACTATGACAATAGTGCTTTTATTATTTAAGATCTATATATATAAAAGCCAAATACCACTCACTGACTGAACACTTAAAAAGAAAACAATTACGTTAAAAAGACTGAAAATACCAACCACCACGGGCAATGCCGTACGGGTCAGCTAGTTGTTTATATACCCCAACTCTGAAAAATATAAGAGAAAAATATAAACTTAATATTTTAAATTCGCTCAACTCACATCAGCTCTGCGTGAT
>JAGFPH010006230.1:12545-42906 GCA_018207615.1 Philaenus spumarius
AAACTTAATATTTTAAATTCGCTCAACTCACATCAGCTCTGCGTGATATAATTATTTCTTTATTTTTACATATAGACCACGCTTTGAACTGTCTCAAAGGAAATAAACTACAAAATGTAAATACGTTTTTTTTTAAATAACTTCATACCACATAAGTATGGGTTTAATTTCTTCCTTTTCTGAAGTAAGTTTAAAATGCTATAAAGTAAATTATCCTAATTATGAAACCTCGCAGGTTACGTCGCGTCGTTAAATAGCGTAAGTTATCGTTACCACGGGAAGGTTTTAGAAGTACTTCCTAGACAGGAGTAATGTGACAAGGCGCTGAACAAGCTAAGCCTGTGTTTAAAGCAACAGCTGTGTTTAATGGCGCCCAACCTGTGTTCTGTTGCTAATATGAGAACGACGTCATTTGATTTATTTTACAAGACTTTCTCTAACGTAAGTGAATTTTAATAAGAGTTTAGTCTCTTTGAGCTGGCGGATAAACCGTGACTTGAAACGATTTCTCTGCTTCTACTGAAAATATTTCGAAATAAATCGGATACTAAATCTTTAGAACTAAGAAAGAAAACAAATATAATAAAAGTGATAAATGGTCGTTTTAGAAGATTAGTTTTTACTAATTTGGCATATATAATGATTGAACTTGACTAGTAAGAACAAATTAAATTAATACATATAACATTTCGCAGTTGTAGTTTGATACTTGTCGTTGTTTTGTTTGTAAGTGGGTTTGTGAGGACGTTTATTTGTTTGTAAGTTGTTTTATAATACAGTTGTTTCGTTTGTTAGTTGTTTTGTGAGGAAGTTATTTTATTTGTAAGTTGTTTTATGAGGAAGTTGTTTTGTTTGTAAGTTGTTTTATAAGGATGTTGTTTTGTTTGTAAGTGGTTTTATGAGGACGGTGTTTTGTTTGTAAGTGGTTTTATAATTAAGTTGTTTTGTATGTAAGTTGTTTTATAAGGAAGTTATTTTGTTTGTAAGTGGTTTCATGAGGAAGTTATATGGTTTGTAAGTGGGTTTTTAGAGGAATCCGTTTTGTTTGTAAGTGGTTTTATAAGGAAAATGTATTGTTTGTAAGTGGTTTTATGAGGAATTTATTTCGTTTGTAAGTTGTTTTATAAGGACGTTGTTTTGTTTGTAAGTTGTTTTATGAGGATATTGTTTTGATTGTGAGTTGCTTTATAAGGAAATCGTTTTGTTTGTAAGTTGTATTATAAGGATGTTGTCTTGTTTATAAGTGGTTTTAAACAACAATTGTTTTGTTGTAAGTTGTGTTATGGAGAAATTATTTTATTTGTAAGTGTTTTTTTAAGGAATTTGTTGTATTTGTAATTAGTTTTATGAGGAATATGTTATGTTTGTAAGTTCTATTATGAGGAAACTGTCTTGTTTGTAAGTTGTTTTATGAGGATGGTTTTGTTTGTACGTTGTTTATATTGAAGTGTTTTTATTTGTAAGTAGATTTATTGTTACGTTGTTTTGTTTGTAAGTTGTTTTATAAGGAAGTTGTTCAGTTTGTAAATCGTTTTATAAAGAAGTTGTTTTGTTTGTAAATCGTTTTATAAGGAAGTTGTTTTGTTTGTGAGTTGTTTTATAAGGAAATTGGTTTGTTTTTAAATCGTTTTTTAAGGAAGTTGTTTTTATTATTTTTAATTTGTAATAAATAACGTGCTTACACGCTTCCTTAGCAAGGGTTACATTAATTAAATTACAAGTTAAAAAACACCACTGTAGGCTGCAAAAAGAATTGAGATTGTTTTCAATGTCGCAATGTGAGGTATTCAGTCTATTAATTCATAAATGCGTTAAAACCGTACAAGTGAGATAACATCGACCAATATCTGGAGGATCAGGATAGCTCAGTTGGTAGAGTGTTACCACGGAAAGGAAAAGGTCCTGGGTTCAAATCCCGGTCTTGGTCTATGATTTTTCACTTGTAATTTTATGAATGAAGTTGTTTTGTTTGTAAATCGTTTTATAAGGAAGTTGTTTTGTTTGTAAATCGTTTTATGAGGAAGTGGTTTTGTTTGTAAGTGGTTTTAAGAGGAATTTGTTTTGTTTTTAAGTTCGTTTTATGAGATCGTTCATTTTTGTAGGTCGTTTTAGAAGTTGTTTTCTTTGTAAATTATTTTCGAAGAACGTTGTTTTGTTTGTAAGTGGTTTTATAAATGCTTTCTTGTAACAACTCTTAATGAATTCTTGATTGAGAATATATTACTGTATATTGTATAGTAAAACCTAAGTTCGTTTCATTTAATATCCAATTAACTTGTTGATCATTTCCATTCAACAAATACAATGGCAATGTAAAATAAATGATACTAAATACTAATTGTAAAATAGGAACAGTAAATGATTGCGGACGGCAACCATTAGCGTATGTTTATCGACATGTCCAATTCGTTGTAATTGCGTCTTTTAAATCAACACAAATTGCACACAATAACTAATAAAACAAGCTGAACTACGTTCCATCTGAAATGAGCCTAATGGAATATAACAGTTAGTGGTAAAGTTAAATTAGCCATGTTGTCGTTGGTTATTGGTTTGTTTATTTGACAGACTTTACGACGTGTACAGAAATCTGCTAACGACTGAATTTCTCGTAGAAAGTTGTTTGAACTGTTGTTTTACAGAAATGTATATTTTGTATAATTTATATACACATATACATACACTAGAAGCTCCGCCACAACCCTGGTGGCAACCCGTAGCAAATCCAATGCAAAAAGATTTTGTATTCTCAGATGTTTTCATGGAAATGACAAATGAGCGATGACCTATACATATCTAATGCGAGACAAATATCGAGACCATTTCACCATACATATTTAAATAATCAATAAGAAAACATTTCAAACAAATTTGTATATTACCAACTAAAGGAAACAATATAATTTGTAACAACAGATGTTTGACTAATACAGTAAGCCTTTTGTTTGCTTTTACCAAATCTAAAAAAAAAAATGTTAGTTTTAGAATAATAATTACTTGATTTAAAATTTTAAATATTGTTTGCAAATAAACGTGTTTTGATTAATTACCTAAAATTATGTTAAGTTTTTTCATTAAATTCAGTTGTTTTATCTATACTAATATTATAAACAGGTAAATTTTTTGTTTGTATGTAGGGGGGGGGGGTAATCTCTGGAACTACTAAACCGATTGAAAAAATAGTTTTACTAATACAAAGCTACACTATACCTGAGTAACATAGGCTAGAATTAACTTTGATTTAAGATTTGAAACAACCCCTAAATCAATAAGTATTAATTGTTATACTTTCCTTAAAGCTAGAGAGCTGAAATTTTGTACATTTATTTCTCACAAGATACACAGAAAAAGTAATCTAGATTTGCATTTTGTCCCGTGCTGCTGAGGGGTGAAAATGTGATAACAACCCCTAAAAGAATGAAAATTAATTGTTATATTTTGATTAAAGTTAGTGAGATGAAATTTTATACATTTATTTCTTACAAGGTAAATAGAAAAAGTATCATAGATTTACATTTTGTCGCGTACTGTTGATGGGCGAAATTGTAGCAAAAACCCCTATACAAAATGTTGATTGTTATACTTTCCTTAAAGCTAGTGAGGAAAATTTCTCACTTTATTAATTTTAAGTGTTTCATAATAAATAAAATAAAAATAATAACACACGCAATTTAAATTGTTACGTCTAGTGGGTAAACTGGGGGGTAACAGCCATTTACAATAAAAATAAATTGTTATACTTCCCATAATTGACACCTTTGTTTCTTAAGTGATAATCTGTTTGCTTCACCGCGGAAATTGGGGAGCGAAGCGAACGAAAGACAGAGCCCTCTAGTTTATGATAAAACAGAAATTTGAATAGAATTATAATACAGTAAGTATTTTCCCTTGATATATGTTTGTGTATGCTTTTAATATGTTAATCTGACCTTAAAAGATGTTGGTTGTGAATAGTAACAACTAATTCTAAATTTGGTAATTTCATTGCTGTGTTAATGAATGCAAACAAAAAATATGCTTTGCTAAGCATTTGATCCGTACAGCTGTTATGAGGCTTTGAGTGAACCCCCGAATTTTTCAAAATCCTTTCTTAGCGTGAGTCTATGACCCAATAAGAATATAAATTTCAATTTGTGTGTTTGTAAGTAGTTTTTACTACACGTTGATTCTATGTTAATCATTCAGTCAGGCTTATTTGCATCCCTTCCAGTTAAGTTTATCATCCAATATCAACCTAAGACTTCCCCTAATATTTACGAAACATTTTTAAAATTAAGGAAAAACAGAAATTGCATTAACTTTGTTTAATATGGGCAAAAGTAGCCGTTTTTGACTCTCATCCTTGTGGTTTATCATGGTACCTTTGTGAAGAATAAGTACATGGTAGGTTCAAAGACACTTCCCTGAGGTACGCAGGCATTCCATACATTTTTTTTAATAAGTCTAAGGTTTTAAATTTGTGATAACATCAGCCATTTTTATATGTGCCTCAAAATTTTAATGGAACCACCTAATTTTGTATCACTTTTCTGAATTGTTTGTAGTTTTTTTACAAGCCCTACCGTTTTTGTGTAAATTGAACTTTAACTTTGGATTTTTAGATTTCTTTAAGGATTTTGCTAGGTGGGGAAAGGATTCACAATAATTTCCTTTAAACAATTTCCTGAAATGACACACCATAAAAAGTACACTTCAATACAAATATATTTTTCATGAGACTACTTTAATACCAGTTGCTTTTCTATTGCGTACATTGCCAGGTAAAGTTCGTCATATCCGCACTAGTGAGGATAAACTATATTCTCACTTGTGAATATAAATCATCTGATTACAACAGTACAATATTGAAGTAATGCCCATCTGTTTAAAACATTGTGTCGATGTATCTGCTTTCCTTCGTGTTTAGTTGATGTACAAATGGAAGAATTACAAGAGGCTTTTGAAAAGAAATAAGTCAAGACTTATTACCGGCGAAATCTAAGTGTAAATATGAAGAATCCTAAAACGAATTCTGTAAGTGGTTAAATGAAAAATGCATAAAACCTAGCGAAGTATGCGATATTTGTAATAATTATATTTTTTTTTGCGGTTGTATGAAATAATTTTTTGCTGTAGTATCGTGAAAAATAGTGTTCAAAGCTCATGGGAAAATCTTCTTTTCAGATGCTCGTTCTCTTTAAATTGCTCGTCTACAACTCGTAATTTAAATACGACTCGCACCAGGAAAAATTACACTTTTCCCACTAGTTGTGAAATATACTATTAACCAGACGAAAAAAACAAAAAGGTTTAATAAATAATGCGGTAGTGAAATTCTTAATATCTCCAATTCACAATGATACACTACTGCTACAATGGCTCTAAACTCATTTGTATGAAGGATACGTCCGGAAATGTTAATATGGTAAAAACAATCAAAACCAAAACTGAAAATATTTTAAAATTCCAGTAGGACCTGAACATTTTATAGGTCTGGAACTCACGCAATATACATTTTCTTTTCAAGCAAAACCGTAAGTATTGATATAATTATAACTCGACAACTCTCATGATTGAGGCATTATAGCGCAACCGAACTCCAGAAATAATAATCTGAATTATTAATCTGAAGCGCTAACGTGAATTGAGCTAATTTCCAAATTAGGTTTATATGATAAGGGTTTCGACCAACTATTGTTTTGTGAAATATGTCTACTTACGAAGGCGCGAAGGCGATGATAACCACCCAGGTTTTTGGCCTTTAAACCCCCCCCCCAAAAAAAAAAAACTTCCGAGGGCGCTGTATAGCAGCCTGCCTGCACAAAATATATTAGTGAAATTTGTTTGCGTCTCAGCTTCCAGCCCCTGGCGACGTGCTGCTTCGACCCGCTCTTAGAGGAAACCATCGCTGTTTCAGTTCCTACCTTGACGCCTCGGATTATAGGCTGCTACGCTTCGCTTGCAGCAAACACGCTTTTTATGGAATTTTATGTTTTGATCGATTTCGGGGAACCAGACGGCCTATATGCTCCACACTAACGACTGCAACAAGTATGGTTTACAAATAGTATTATATAGAGTGTTGAAAAATTTCCGGACCCTCTAAATAGTTCTAAAACGAATAAAGATGCAAATTTGAAATTTGAATCATGGACACAGATGATAAGATTCTACATTTCAGCGTGGTTAAAAAAATTATCTGCCATCTTGGATCCGCCATTTTAAATGTAACTTTCTTTTTTTTAAATGGGAAGGTGGTCATGTGATACATCATTTCGTTGTAGAATTTCAAGGGAAACCAACGGTGAAATTTGCACATCCATATCTTTGTGGATAAGGGCTTCCAAAAAAACAACGAAATCGTGTTTTCCAATTTTGCCCCATTTTGCTGAACTATTTAAAAAAAATACTAATTAGTATTCTCTTTTTTTTGTAGAATTAAATTTTCTTTCTAACGATATGCCACACAGCGATATTTGGGAATATTTAAAATTTTTGAGATACAGCAATTTTGATTTCTCAAAATTAATTTCGAGTGGTTCAACCAAATACAGTTGTGTGGCATATCGTTTGAAAGCTTATTTAATTCTAAATCCAAAAAGAATAATAACGACTATTTTACAAAAAAAAAATAAAAATAGTAGCCTAAAGCGAAATTGGACAGAATCGGAAAACACAATTTCGTTGTTTTTTTGCCGCCATTTTTAATCTTTTAAAGTTATGGATGTGCAAATTCAACCGTTGGTTTCTCTTGAAATTCTACATCGAAATGATTTAGCACATGATAACCTTCCCATTTAAAAAAATAAAAGTTACATTCAAAATGGGGAACCAGGATGGCGGATATTTTTTTAACCACGCTGAAATGTAGAATCTTATCATCTGTGTCCACGATTAAAATTTCAAAATTTGTATCTTTATTCGTTTTAGAATTATTTAGGGGGCCGGGACTTTTTCGACACTCTATATTCCTACGAGTCTAAAAAGTATGCACTTGGAAAGTAGAAACTATATTTATATGGATTCTCAGGATTTCATCTCCGGTAGAGCCACGAATAGCTAAAACTAAAACCTCTTCGAATTACAATTGAGATCAAAGTTATTGCTGTCTTTTCATCTTGTCTGGGAACGCAATAGAGCAGAATCGTTCCTTGTCTGTACAAGGATATATTATTCTTAGGCTATATACTTTGAAGATAGTTCTTTGTTTATTGTTCAGATTTCGTTTTAAATAAAACTCGAACGTAAAAGACTCATCTGTGCCCGTTAGAAGTAATCGGATGTAAATAAATGTAGAGCTTTACATATACAGTAGAGCGTCAATAATCCGGATTTATTGAGAGTGGTCCATGTCCGGATTATCGAAATATCCGGATTAACCAAATAATTCGATAACGCAGCTCAACTGTTGATATATAAATATCGCCTGCGAGGACCATATATATTAAGTAAAATTTGTTTGCATATCAATGTCATTAGCCTCGTCTCACGCTCTGCTTCGTTCCGCTCGCATCGGAATATGGACTGCAAAGCTAAGCTCGTAGTACACTAACTGGTGTCCTGGTATTTTTATGGTATTTTCCGTTTACGTTTTGATAAATTTTGGAGGAACCAGACGCGCTATAAGGTCGCGTAAAAAATACAAAATTTGCTGAATCATCTCCTATATTGACTTTTCCATACTAATATTATAAAGAGGTAGCATTTTTTTGTATGTAGGGGGTAAACTCTGGAACTACTTAACCTATTGAAAAATAGTTTTAATAATAAAAAGCTACACTATACCAGAGTAGCATAGGTTTTAATTCATTCTGATAAAAGCACTTTTATTTCAATATTATTTGTAAATTTAGTCAGAAAAATCCTTAGGTTAGGCCTAGACTGATGAAGAAACACATGCATTTACATTAATTGCCGTTGCAACCAATTGAATAAAATAACAGATAAAACAGCTGTTTGCTCTAATATTTCCATTAACAGCTGATTTCAAAATTTGAAGCAGTTATTTTTGTATTTCTAGCTTTTAGGTTAGGGTTTTAAGTGTAGACCCGAGCCTTGCTGGTTCTTTTAACCGTTAATATAACTGTTGTTAAACATTATAAGAAATAATTTGATTTGAACATTTAACATTATTTACCATCTTAGTTTTGAGGTTATTATTAATACTACACCTTTATTATAAACTAGGGGAGACTCCTGCGTGCTCCGCACGCCAACCCCCAATAAAACCTTCTAAAAACATTTGTTATGTTTTATTTATAATAAAGGTGTAGGATTAATGGTTAAAAGAACCAGCAAGGCTCAGGTCTACACTTTAAAACCCTAACCAAAAGCGAGAAATACAAAAATAATTGCTTCAAATTTTGAAATCAGCTGTTAATAGAAATATTGGAGCAAACAGCAATATTACGTTATTTTATTCAATTGGTTGCTATGGTAATAAATGTAAATACATGTGTTGGTTTATCACAAGGATTTTTCTAACCTAAGGATTTTTCCCGACTAAATTTACAAATATTGAAATAAAAAAAAGTTTTTATCGAAATGAATTATAGAGTATGTTACTCAGGGATAGTGTAGCTTTTTATTAGTAAAACTACTTTTTCAATCGGTTCAGTAGTGCCAGAAATTACCCACTACATACAGACAAACAAACAATCTTTACCTCTTTATAATATTAGTATAGATAAAATATAACATATGTTTTTAGAAGGTTCCGTTGATGGGTTGGCGTGCGGAGCACGCAGGGGTCTCCCCTAGTACTAAATAGTTTGATTTGAACATTTCAAATTATTTAATATCTTAGCTTTGTAGTTATTATTAATCCTACACCTTTATTATAAAGAAAACATAACAAGATTATGTATATAGAAGGTTCTAACGGGGTTAGCGCGCGGAGCATGCAGGGGGTTTCCCTAGTATTAGATAAAACCCCAAGAAGTGTCATTCTAGTACGAAAAATCTCAACAAATTGTTACTTCCTGTTTCTTTTTTTTTAACGAACTCGTCTCAGCCACTTAGAAAACCAAAGTGGGTATCAAATTTTAACCAAATCGGACGTAAAATGTGGCTGTCAGACATACACAGAGTGTTCAAAAAGTCCCTTTAACCCCTTATCATTTTTGTTACTGAAAATAAATTAACAAAACTTTGTATATAATATCTTGTGTTGCATAACAGGACAATTTGTGTGATATATCTGAACCTCTGTGGTTTTGGGGGGCTTAGGGTGTATGGAACACGAGATAATATGTACAAAGTTTTCTTAACTTATTTTCAGTAACAAAAATGATAAAGGGGGTAAAAGAGACTTTATGAACCTCTGTTTAAAATTTTTAATAACACTCCAAAACGTGTTTTATGGACTATGATCGGTGCTCATTTACTACTCCCGATCTTAGGTCTCACCAAAAGAGTCACTACAATAATAGCTCATCTTTCCTATGGGAATTCGCTAATAATCTACATATGCATTTAATTAATCATACTTTACCTGTTATCATATGCTGTGATTACAAGACCCGATAGGTTGTGTTTGAGTTGGGCTTTGTTATTCACGTCGGTGTTTGTCTAACATACTTCCGTCAGCTCAGAGCGTTTCCTTGCAATATTTCATAGCTGTAAGAAAGAACTCATGAGCAAGCAATCAGACTTTAGCTTGGCAACGTCGTTTCTAAAGGTTATGAATTTCATCGTCTTTATACTCTCATCATTTCAGAGCGCTTTTCATCATCTGCATTGGAGTGTTTGTCGAATTAGTTATTGGGGATATCAATAGCAGATATAAGCTATGGTATGCTATCTAAGCTATGCTATACTACGCTATGATATGCTATGTTATGTTATGTTAAGAATAGAAACGTTATTTTACTTTATCACTATACTATAGTACAGTAGGCTATAGAGAAAAAAATGGATTTTGAGATTTTTGTAAAAGTATTCGTTTTCGGACCCTCTGAGTCCAAAAAAAGTGGCTTTTACAAAATATCTGTCTGTATGCCTATCTGTGTGTACACAAACCTAGAGATAAAACTATTCGATCGATATCGAACTAATTTGCACCAAACATGTCAATTAGGCCTGTATAGATGCTCTAAAAACGATTTTCAACATTTTTTGAAAAACAACCCCCCTTTTGACCTAAAAAATCCCTCAAAAAACAACTGTAAGTTTTTTGATAAAATATGGTTTATTTGTAGCCCTTAATGTACCGTACCATATGCAAAATATATATATCAGCCCCTAGCCCCGGCTCAAGCGCTGCTTCGTTCCG
The DNA here is from genome assembly GCA_018207615.1 of Philaenus spumarius. Taxonomy (NCBI): domain Eukaryota; kingdom Metazoa; phylum Arthropoda; class Insecta; order Hemiptera; family Aphrophoridae; genus Philaenus; species Philaenus spumarius. Next base: position 22,798 of record JAGFPH010006230.1, read on the forward strand.
ATCGCGTTGGAAGAAACGCTTTGCGAATTTGAACATCGACCTTACGGTCTCGGATAAAAAACTTACGTGGATTTGAACCGGATATTTGGATGGTATATAACTTTTCGAACGATTTTGTGTGAACCAGGTGGGCTATAACGTCATGTAAAAAAACAGAATGTGCCGAATAACCTCCTACGTTTATTGTTTGGTAGGAACCCCCCCCCAAAAAAATTTGAGTACGAAAAATCTCAAAAGATTTTCACACCTTCCCCCACCAACCAACTTAGATCTAAGTGACTCTGTCCTATGCAATCACCTTTTCCGTAAAAATTCCTATATACTAATTTTAAAAATTTGAAAATTATGAACAAAATTAAGGATTTGTAGTTTGCATTTACGTCACCGTATGTCACCGCAGGGGTTGGTGAGTGAATCGAGTAGGGGCAGAGCCATTAGTAATTAGATAAAATTCAAAATAATGCATCTCAAGAAAATAAATAATAACATAATTATTTATTTCACAATATTTCAAAAAACGTTAACGGAATACTTGAAATACCAAAAAAAAATATATATATATATATAAGAAAGAAAGAAAGCAGTCGTGCTACTGCCACAGAAGGGAAAACTGTCTACATAAATCGTTGGTTATATTGGTTCGTTTAAAATTGAAATGTAAAAAATAACAAAAAACATGATTGTCTAGTCAAATAATAATCAAAACCATAATTTTAGGTTTGGCCAATACTGAACCAACACACGTTTCTTTAATGCATTTACATTCATTACCATAGCAACCAAGTTAACAAATTTAGACGTACACAAAATTAATAGAAAGTACTATGGCCGTTTTAGAGGTATCAAAAAGTAAACTATTTCAACACAACTTACAAATTGAGGAAGCGTAATGTCCATTTCATCGGAAGCGTGGCGTGACTAAACCCATACAGCTATTGAGTTCAAGCCGTTGAATTCGCCGCTGCCTATTTTGTTTCGTCGATTTCTCCTTCTTTTGCGATCAGCTGTTGGATTAAATTTCTGGTTTATACAGGGTGATTCACGAAGTTATCCCCACACTTATACAGCTCATTCTACTAGTAAAAATAATGAAAAAAGTTCATATAAACATAGGTCCGGAAACGCTTCGTTTTCCAGATATCCGCCATTTTGTTTTTTGTACAAAATAATTCATATCTAGAGAACGGTTTGACTGATTGAGTTCAAACTTGGCATGAAGTTTAACCTAACAATGGTATACCTCAAGAAAAATAAACGATTTAATCCAATTATGCGTTTCAAAATGGTGGCTGTTTGAAAATGTTAAACCTAAATTACTCCAAAACCGTACATTTTAACGAAAAATGTCTAGACACCTTTTTTGTAGCCCTTTTGATTCCCTATCGGATGGTGTAACTGTCAAAACAATCGGATGAAGGATAATAGCTAAATTAAAAGGTAATGACAACAAATGTCCATACAATATTGTAGTATTTACTGTGTTGGTATAGGATGCGGGGTTGAACAAACCAATTAGTACACATAACTTAACTGTTATCCTTCATCCGATTGTTTTGACAGTTACACCATCCGATAGGGAATCAAGGGCTACAAAAACGGTGTCTTGATATTTTTCGTTAAAATGTACGGTTTTGGAGTATTTTAGGTTTGCAATTTTCAAACAGCCGCCATTTTGAAACGCTTGATTGGATTTAATCGATTATTTTTCTTGAGGTATATCATTGTTAGGTTAAACTTCATGCCAAGTTTGACTTCAATCAGTAAAACCGTTCTCTAGATATGAATTATTTTGTACAAAAAACAAAATGGCGGATATATGGAAAACGAAGCTTTTTCGGACCTATGTTTATATGAACTTTTTTCATTATTTTTACTAGCAGAATGAGCTGTATAAGTGTGGGGATAACTTCGTGAATCACCCTGTATTAGTACGAGTGTAAACCAATCAAGAAGTCATCGAGCAAAGCGTCTCGTGTGGGGGTTGTGGGTACGCCTAAAGAAGTTTTCTCTTAAAAAAATTTACATAATAAACGATACGGAATTTGTTGTGTTTTATACATTAACAATCAACTAAGGAACAGTTTAAAAAAGAAAAACCTTTTATATAAATTACTGGTAATTTTTAGTACTGACTAGTCTTACTTTAATTTTGATATAACATGAGGTGTTTTAATCTTTAAAATTCTTTGTACATTATTAGCGAAATTTCCATAGGAAAAATGAGCTATTTTAGTGGCCCTTATGGTAAGGCCCAAGGTCGGAAGTAACAAATGAGCACCGATCATGGTCCCCAGAACACGTTTTAGTGTGTCGTTAAAAAGGATATATATATGTATATATGTGTTCGCACTCTAGCGGCCGCATTTTAAGTCCGATTTGATTCAAATGTGGTACACATGTTGGGTGTCTACGTCGCTCAGACGAATTCGTTAGCCAAAAAAAAATTCAACAATCAGAAGCACATTTTTTGAGTTTTTTCCTACAAGAATGAGTTTTTTTTTTTAGTTTTTTCTACAAATATAAATATAGGATGTTATTCTGCACATTTTGTTTTTTTTTCTACGTGACCTTATAGCTTTCTTGGTTCCCCCAAAATCGACCAAAACGTAAAATACCATAGACGAACCCGGTTCAGTGCCATGTGGTGGATTCTACCGTGGGGTTGGCGTGCGAAGCACGCAATGCATTGTGTGTTGAAGATAATCCCAATATGCGGAATGGCGTGCGAAGCACGCAATGCTGTTTGTATTGAAGATACTCCCAATATGCGGAATGGCGTGCGAAGCACGCAATGCTTTTTGTATTGAAGATACTCCCAATATGCGGAATGGCGTGCGAACCATTTTTCAGCTGTTCAGCACCGTCGTGAATAGACCTATTTTCCAAATTGTTGGTTGAAACCCTTAATCATAGGCCTATAATTCTAATTTTGGAAATTTTCACAACTCATGTCACCGGTTCAGCTGCGTGGTCGAATTATTTATTATCTAATGGTGCTAATAAATAATTTTACACTATAAATGAATTCCTACGATTTAAAAAAAAGGGCATGTTGTTTTTTATCAATAAATGATTCCACGTAAGAAGTTGCCACTCTCAAAACGGTTTTAAACTTTAAATTACATACCAACATTATATCACAATTTCAACTTAGTTCTTCTAGAAACCAAAGTTGAAAAAAAAACTACACCTTCAAAGTACTGAAGCTTATCGATTTAAAGTAGGTTAACATTTTTATCCTGCAGAACACGGTGAACGTGTTCCGAATAAGATACTTTGAAACCAATTATAGTATAAGTGAGCTGAAAGTACGGATAAGCCAGGTCTGCATTAGATTAGGCGATAGGAAACTACGTTACAACTAACTGCATTAGAGAGGAAAGAATTAGAGTGCGGCTGGAAGTCGCTCACCTTCTATCTTATTAGCGAGTTTCCATAGGAAAGATAAGCTATTGCAGTGACTCTTATGGCGAGTGCTAAGGTCGGGAGTGGTTAATGAGCACCGATTATGGTACCTGTAAGACGTTTTCTAGTGTCATAAAAATTGTGTATTCAGAAAGAAAAGGAGAAACTTTCAGGACCTGATCTACTAGTGAAAATAAATATAAAAGTTACTATAAACATAGATTCGGAAATTCTTCTTTTTCCAGTTATCCACCATTTTTTTACAAAATACTTAATATCTTTAGGTGCAAGAAATACCAGGTGTTTTAAAAGCCCCCCCTATTATTTTTTTTTATAAATGGAAATAGACAAATTTGCTTTGGGGATGGTTAACATGAACAAAAATGGAGTTTTTTTGCGGATCTTAAACTTAACCCCCCCCCCCCCAATGGGGTATTTTGGGGGTAAGTCAAAAATTTTAAATTAGAACCCCTATTGAGTGACACCTCATTTAAAAGGTCTTGATAAAAGAAGAAGATTGGCGCTAACCAGAAGTCTGTATGTTGACTCTATCCAACATAATGGCCAATCAAAGTTATAATTTTTCCCCATTTTTACATACTTGAGGATAATAATAGATAGAGTGACCTACTGGATGGAATCCTTGTAAAAAATAACAGATATATATCATCTTTAACATTTCAATGTTATTTAAGTTATTGGGAAAAGCTATATCTTTGATTGGTCATTATGTTGGATAGAGTCGACGTACAGACCTCCGGTTGGCGCCAATCTTCTTCTTTTATCAAGGTCTTTAAAATGAGGTGTCACTTAATAGGAGTTCTCATTAAAAATGTTTGACTTATCCCCAAAATACCCCATTTTTTGGGGGAGGAGCTGAAATTTACGATACACCAAAAAACTCCATTTTTCTTCATGTTAACAATCCCCAAAGCCAATCTGAGTTCCATTAATACAAAAATAATAGGAGGGGTGTGGGACTTTTAAGACACCTGGTATATTGAACGCACATTTTAGATACATATTTGGTATCACATCTTTTACCCATGTACAAACAACCGAAACTGTTTTTCATATATTTTCAAAGTGGCGATTGTTTAAAATGTTTAATGAAAATATCTCTAAAACGGCTAACTTTACAAAACAAATAAACAATTTACTTTTTTTTAACGACAAACCTTTTTAGTTATTTCTGTAACTTAAAAGATAACGCAATAATTGGTTAAAAATAACTCATTAATAAAAATATCTAAAAATAAAACAAAAAAACATAATTTCGGAAATTCGTTTAAGTCAGCATTTCAGCTGTGTGATCGATTTATTATATTTCAAAATTATTTACAAAACCTTTTCAGAACATTTTCGTTACATGAATTTTTCTGTTTTCAATTGATTGCATTGATTTATAATATGATTTGTGTTCTGTTTAGGTAAGATTCTCAAATGCTATGGACTTCAAAAGGCTGATTTAGGTAAAATACGCATACACTTATTACTATTAGGTTAAAAACTATCTTAAATTGACAATTTTAAAAACAACGTCACATCAAGTGGAAAAGAGCTTATCATCTTGAAACGGTTGAACAGATTTTTTTAAATCATAGCTAGGAACACTCTCTCTTTCAAACAAACAAATAAATAAATCAAATTCGGTTTATCCGTTTGGTAGCCACGATGCACACAGATACACTCGTTAAACTTATAACATCCCTCTTTTAGTTTCGGTGATTAAACAAATTTAATAAACGTTTGTTTTGCTAAATATTTTTCTGTTAAATATAACTTATTGTTTTAATAATTCGACCGCGCAGCTGAACCGCTGACGTGAGTTGAGCAAATTTCCAAAATTAAGTTTATAGACCTATGTTTTAGGGTTTCAACCAACAATTTGGGAAATAGGTCTATTCATGGCGGTGCTGAATAGCTGCTAAGTGATTCGCACGCCATTCCACATATGGGAGTATCTTCAACACACAAAACATTGCGTGCTTCGCACGCCAACCCCACGGTAGAATCCACCACATGACTTTGAACCGGGTACTTCTATGTGATTTCACGTTTTGATCGATTTTCGTTAAACCAAGCGAGCTATAAGGACGTGTAAAAAAACAAAATGTGCACAATAACATCGTACATTTATAGCCTATTTGTAGAAAACAACTCAAAAACAAATTCATTCTCGTAGGAAAAATCTAAAAAAATATTCACGTCCGGTCAAAAAACGTGCTTCCGATTATTGGATTTTTTTGGCTAGCGAACTCGTCCGAGCGAAGTAGACGTCCAACATGTGTACCAAGTTTGAACCAAATCGGACTTAAAATGCGGCCGCTAGAGTGCGAACACATACACAAACATATATATATGATTTTAATGACACCCCAAAACGTGATCTGGGGATCATGATCGGTCCTCATTTGCTACTCCCGACATTGGCTATTACATAAGGGCCACTGCAACAGCTCAATTTTCCTATGGAAATTTGCTAAAAAGGTACATTTGTATACATTTACCGACTTCACATTGACTTTATTATCTAATTATCAATTAACTAGGGGCTCTGCCCATGCTTGATTCGCGGCGGCGACCCATGGTAATAAAAATGCAAACATATTATTGTATATTGGGTTATTTTTGAAATAGGACAGAAGAACTTTGATGCACGTTGGGTGCTGTGACATAATGAAAGACAGAGTTCGAAATAGACATGCAATATGCCCAATATTTTTTCATAAAATCCATAATTTTTACATTTTTAACAGAAATTTTAAATATTTGCTGAATAAAAAGTAGCATAAAATATTCTCTGAATTTCCTCTGTATGTTCATTAAAGTTTCGGTAAAGTAGGACGGACAGGCAAATGTGATAGTTTCCATTTGCCATGTACAAGTTGGATGGGAGTGTAATACTTTAGGAGAGAGTTCAATAATTTCACCAGTTTTCAAAATGTGTGTTTTGTTTTTAATCCTCAGAGCTGTGTGTTTTGCGCTAATTCAATATTCCCGTTTGAAAAGTTCGAGTGATAATCCACTAACTAATGTGCTCCGGCGAATTTAATAAAACAAAAGATTTTCCCTAATTCGTCCGTTATTAGCGAATTTATCTAGGAAAGGTGGGACCTAAGGTCAAGAGTGGTCAATGAGCACCGATCATGGTCCCCAGAATACGTTTATGAGTGTCATTAAAAACTTTCTTTACAAACTAGGGGCTTTTTAGCCCCAGCGGTGACATATGGTGACGTCTATGCAAATAACAAATCCATAATTTTGTTCATAATTTTTAGATTTTTTTTAATAGAAACTTTTACAGAAATGATTATTTATTAGGACAGAGGCACTTGTTTGCTGGGAGAAGCTATGACCTTTACATAATGTAAGACACGGATCGAAATAGACACGCAATATCCCCAACATTTGTCCTAATTGTGTTAAAAAGTTTTACATTTTCTAACAGAAATTTTAAATATTTGCTGAATAAAAAGTAGCCTAAATATTCTCCGAAACGTCCTCTTGTTAATGAAATTTTCGTAAAAATCGGTTCACCTATTCTGGAGCATAGTCCGGACAAACAGACAGATAGGCAACAAATTTATAAATGTGTGTTTAGGTTTTGGTAATGTGTGAAAAACCATACAAGCTTAGAAAAAAGGTTTAATTTTGAAATCACAGACAGACACTTCAATTTGATTTATATGTACTAGCTGACATGTGCGAATATTTCTCAAGTTAGGAGTACTTACCTGATTAATTAATACGTCAATTTAGTTCGGTTAATTCCGTTTATTTATTTACATTGGTTTATAAATAACAGTTTATACCATTTGCGTATGAAATTTAAACCATTAAACTAACTGCTGTCATGTTAATTAAACATATTGTTAATAGATGGCGCCTTATGAAGTATAATTTAAAAGTTTTTTTAATAAATTTTTGTAACGAAAACATGTATTTGAAGCTGTTTGACTATTTTTCGTCAATAGCGGCAAACAAAAGCTTTAAAATGTTGCTAGAATAATTAATTTTGATGAAGAATTAAGATAGATATCGCTTAGCGACAAAAACACCTTTGAGAAATAATATATACTAATAGATTAATTAGGATTTATAATAGTGGTTTGCTGCGTCTCTTTTAGGAATATAGGCAACTGTTCATTCTATTACCAAACGGTTCTACGAACCAAATTTGTTTTTTAATTAAGTCTTAAATTTATATATCCGGGAGCTTGAAAAGCAAAATTCCGTCGAAAGAACCCGATTACAAAACACCCGAGCACGATTGCTACACTGGAAGCACAAAAACGTGGCACAAATATACAAATTGTTTCGTGATTACTTTTATCTAGGTTTTGATGAGGTTCGCACCACGCTCCGGATATAATCATATGGATGGTAAAAAGCCAGTGAAATCGCGTTTACATTCTGTGAACTACAATTCTGTAACAGACGGATGATTTATGTTCGGACAAACCAAGTGCAGCGCAACATTAGCGTTATCTGCCCGGTCGAGGCTGCGATCGATGGCTATATAACGCAGATCGCTGCGGAGATATAATATCGGGCGGTCAAAGCTATGTTTGATTCGTCCTATAAAATCTGGACCGACTTTAATAAACTCTGTGATTTTATTCGAACACATCTTTTACGGTGGACAGAAGACTGCTTCTTTTGTTTGGTTGTACGCCTGTCGAAAATATGTAGTTCCTAATCCCATAACTTTTGTGATTTTATTTCATTGATTTGTATTGTAAAACTAGAGTGCTTCGGTCGTCAACTCTCGCGGTGATTCCCTGATACGCAAATGCATATTATTATACAGAGTGTCTTGCAACCATATGAACAAACTTTATCACGTTATTCAGCATGTCAAAAGAAAAATAACATGTGTCCCATCTCATTCTGTTTTCTGTCTATCTGCCTGTAAGTGTTTTTTTACAAAATACTTAATATTTTTGGAATTAGAAAATATATTGAGCTCAAATTTTGTACACCTATTTGTTCCGTAACTTTTCATCACTGTACGAAAAATTGGAACAGTATTTTAAATATTTTAAAAATGGCGGACGTTTATAATTTTTAATGTCAAATATCTCAAAAACCGCTAAATAAAAAAAATTACAAGAGACAAAAAAGTTTACTTTTTTAATGACAAACTCAATGTTGTTTTTTTTATTTTGTCTGTAGCTCAAAGAAGAACAGATATTGACAAAAAAAAGGAAAAATGTATTTCTTGGTAGTTGTCAACAATACCCAGAATTACTCTAGAAACAAAATATTTTAAAGTTATTTTGAGCTACAATAATAAGTTATTTGCATAATGTTCCGAGCACTTTCTAACCTCGTGCCGATATCGGTACTATTGGTGTATCGGGTCGGTTTCGTGTCTTTGTCGTGTCGGTAAGTGTGAAATCAGCCATTGTTGTGTTTACTGTGTTGTTATAAGATGCCAGGTTGAACATTCCAATTATTACACATAGTTTTCATCCGATTGTTTTGACTATGAGACCATTCGATATCGAATCAAAAGTGCTACAAAAAAGAGGTCTTGACATTTTTTGTTAATGTACGGTTTTTGAGTAGTTTAGATTTGAAATTTTCATTCAGCCGCCTTTTTTAAACGCATGTGTATGTATTGTGTTCGCACTCTAGCGGCCGCATTTTAAGTCCGATTTGGTCCAAATTTCGTACACATTGGTTGTCTATGTCGCTCGAACGAGTTCGTTAGCTAAAAATATAGAACAACCGGAAGCACGTTTTTTGACTGAAAGTAGCTATTTTTTTAGTTTTTTATTAAGAGAATAAATGTTTTTTAGAGCTTTTTCTACAAATATAAATGTAGAATGTTATTTTGCACATTTTGTTTTTTTACACGTCCTTATAGCTCGTTTGGTTCCCCCAAAATCGATCAAAACGTGAAATACCATAAATACCCGGTTCAAAGTGTTGCTGTGTATTTTGCCGTGTCGTTGGCGTGCAAAACACGTAATGCATTGTGTATTGAAGATACTCCCAATATGCGGAATGTCGTGCGAAGCACGCAATGCATTGTGTATTGAAAATTCTCCCAATACGGGGGTTAGCGTGCGAAGCACGCAATGCTTTTTGTATTGAAGATACTCCCAGTATGCGGAATTACGTGCGAAGCAGGCAATGCATTGTGTATTGAAAATACTCCCAAAATGCGGAATGGCGTGCGAAACACGCAATGCATTGTGTATTGAAGATACTCTCAATATGCGGAATTGCGTGCGAATCATTTTGCAGCTATTGAGCACCGTCGTGAGTAGACCTATTTCCCAAATTGTTGGTTGAAGCCCTAAAACATAGGAATATAAATTTAATTTTTGAAATTTGCTCAACTCACGTCATCGGTTCAGCTGCGTGGTCGAATTATTTGACAGGAAGTGAATTTGTTTAAAAAAATGTATTATTAGAATTAATCTTTTTGATGGTGTTATGTAAAGTTTTAATATATAAGGTTATTCTGTACATTTAGAATTTGTTCACGACCCGACTATAGCTCGTCTGGTTCCCTCAAAATCGATCGGTAAGCTACCATACTAGAACTTGGTTCAAATCCATGATTGGGATTTTACCTTGGGCAGCTTCTGTTATTTGGCCGGAATGCTGTGATCGAAGCAGTCCAAAATCGTAGGCCGCATAGTCGAAATGCAAACTTGTAAAGCGGATTTTTCCGGAACGAAACAACGCATGGCCGTTTCTTAAGGCTGACGGGGAAGAAAACAAATTCTACTAATATATTTCGACTTATCAGGCAGTTGTTCGACGTCTTCTTGGGTAGACCAATTTCCCAAATAGTCGGTTGAAAACATATAAACTTAATTTTGCAAACTCGCTCGTCTCTTGTCACCGGTTCAGCTGCGTGGTCAAACAATTATTTTACACGACCAGACGAAGATGGGAACAGACAGACAGACGGGTGCACTTCTCTACAGCTAAGCAATAACCACCTACACACAGCACATGAAATGTAATTATTATATCTTGCGTTGTTTACGAGGAAGGAATAACAAACTTGGCAGATGTCTTCTCTCAGGACAGCCTGCGGAAACGGATACAATGTGCAGAGTTAATTACAACTACGACAGACATCTTGTGCTTTGTACTATCAGTTGCTCTCTTTCTATGTACATCTCTATCGCACTCTCTCGTTACAGTATAGCCTCTGAATAAATATAAAATAGTAAAGCAGTTTAAGAATTTAACTACTGCGCATGCGTAGAATCACTATTTTCATTTACGAGTAGCAGGTTCTGTTATCTAGGAATTAATCACTCCTGCACAAATGTCTTATAATTTCTCATGTTGCTAGAGAGTTAAAGTTTGCTACATTTGTTTTATAAGTGAGTGATGTAAGGAAAATAAGGTGACTCTAATTTTGATTACTTGTGCCCAAAGGGTTAAAATGGTAGCATGAAGCCTACGCAATAAATAAAAATTTTAGTGTCATAAAGAAAAAGAAAATTGTTAGTGTCAATTGCTTACGTTAAAGGAAAATTAAAGGCTTCAGAATCCTATAAGAGCTTTTTAAATTCAACACACTATTATTAGTTGAAGATTAAATATTAATAGCAATAGCTTAAAAGTAGCTTAAAAGGAACCACGGTAAATGGAACTATTCACAACTGAGTGGAACGCAAATCAACCCTGAACTAACCACTGATGGAAAAAAAACAAATGGCGAAATGTATAGGCCAGAGAGTGGTATCTGCGCATGCGTTGGCACGAGATGCATGCGTCTCCAAACACCTACCGGCGAGTTGCAGGTGCGTGGCGCAGCGCGAGGCGCGGAAGATGCGCCACCCCACTGCTACTTCAGTGTGTAGGGTCCCGTTTAAAAGCATTGGTTGGTTTTCGCATGGCGTGCCGCTGCTTGCCACTTGTGCCACAGCTGTATGCCACGCCACTTCAGTGAGTAAGGCGGGTATGTATAAAATTCCCTCACAGACAAGTACCATTGTTTTTTTGTGTAAAAGTAAAATAAAATCCGATTTAAACAATTCTGTTTTAACTGTAAAAGCCTCTAGCTGATTCACATAGGATAAGGTTTCAGTAGAGTTGTTAAGTTGGTAAATTAGTTAGGCTACAGTGAACATTGACAAAGGCTACAATTCCGTTTGATAATTATTACTTTGTGTTTTGATATTTACGGGCAGTTAATATTTAGTGCGTACATAATTAATTAATGTCTGTGTTTGGCTGATAACGCTTAGTTTATAACCCATAAAAACGTTGCAATATTGATGGGTCGTTGTTTTAGTAAGGGAAGGTAATTCAATAGCTAAATGATTCGGAACTGCCAATCTTTACTGTGTATTTCTCTCGGCAAAATAATGAAAAATGTCCATCTAAAGACCTCTCCTTCCCCTATAACCTATTCATAATTAAGGCTAACCAAATACAGGTTAATCCTGGTCTAATAAGTGTAAATTGTAAATTCTTTAGTGAAATTAGTCGAGTGGTTTTCTAGCATATAGAAAAAGTAACTATATAAATGATTATTTAATTTTAATGGTAGTTATCCCAATTCGTTTGACTTAAGGGGATTTGTTACTGATAAGGGTGAATTTTTTTAATTAATGGTAAAATTGTTTTGAAAATTGCTTCCTGGTGTAGTATATTCTGAAAATAATACAAAAATTTTTAACATAAAATGTTTGACTTTTATCATAAGGGAAAAAATAAAAAACTGGGATTCGATGATTTTGCCGAGGCATTTTTGAAGCGATATAACTAATGAATACTTAAATGTTAAGAAGCGCACGTCTTATGGACTCAATTCTAACAGATTTTACAAACTTGGCGCCTTAAAGATTTGTAGTTGGGCGCGACTCCGAGAGGAAGCGCTGGCAAACCATTTAGCGTGCGTTGGAGAGCGAGAGAGCGCGAGATAGTGTTTCTCCCCTCTCATTGGTATAACGATAATGCAATTCATTTGTACTATATTTAGATTACTTGCCGAGTGCGGCTGGCTGAACGAAGGGTTTACCCCACTCACACAAGAACAGGGAATAAAAACTTTCGATATTGCGTTATATACAATCCCAGACACAATCGCGTTTTGTTTGTTTAGAAACTAAATATAACTTATATAGGTATTTTCAGGAACACAATTTGTTGTAATTATTTTATAATTGATATTGTAAATATGGCTATTTTTCTTTTAAGTTTAAATTTGCAATTGCGTATATAACTTTGTAAATAATTAAGTAATAATATATTTTGTATTGCTACAAATATATTTTGTCAGTAAATATATCTATTTCGTGTATGGAAAATTAAATTTGTATTGAGTTTATAATACTTTGTAAATAATGAATTAATAGTTTTGTTTCTCGTTTTATTGCTACACGCATATTTACAGTCCAGTTTATAAATATAATTAATTTATACTGCAATTTCTGAAAAATAAATAAAATATAATCTTTAAATTACAATCAGCCATGTATGTAAACGTTTGTTTTAAATACCTTCCATTTGTTATACAATTGACAATTTTTTAAATACCAAGTTGGAATTATCTTCCTCAGAAAATTAAAATAAAATTCAAAAAAGTAAAACGCAAGCCGGATCCAAAATTTAATACAGAATCTTTAGTTTATTTCTCATCACGCAAATATAAAAATTATATAAAACGGTAAAAAAAATTATAAAATTGTTTGAAGTGAGTCAATGTCAAAGCACTCTGCTCCATGAAACTACATTGTTAAGCCTATCCTCGTGCGAGTTGCCGATTGCTTTCTCTTTTACTGGAGCAGACCATTAAATTTATGCATCGAAATGTATAAAAAAATCGTTTTCCCAGAAGTTTTGAATCACTTATTAAATTATAAAAATATGTACAGTATGTCAAGTTCAATGGACAACATTTTATTTAATCGCCTGGTTTTTTATTTGTATAAAAAAAATATATAAAAAGTATTCAATCTTCATTTTTTGAATTTGTTTTTTATTTAAATGTTATATAATTTGAAAAAGATGGCAAATAACTTTGTAGCCTTGGCGAAATCTGTGATTATACAGGTATAGTCTAGTCTTTGACAATATAACCTTAATAACATTCAAATTAAAAATTGTAATGAATTATGGTCGAATTTCGACCATTGAGCGATCACTAGATTTTTGAAATACATATTAAAATATACAAACAAATAGCCTATTATTTAAGTTTATAACAGGTCTTATGACCTATTTAACAATAAAAACATGTGTTGTTTTTCTATGGACACTTAATCGAAAAAAATACTGCCAGTTAACCATAGGCGTAACCAGGGTCATAACCCTCCCCCCAATTGTAAAAAAATTGTTCATTGGTTGATGAATTCTGACAATTAATGTAAGAACACTTTTTCCCTCCACTTTTTTTAGTACTCATCATAAACAATAACTAACAAAATGCTCCAATACACACCACCTACAACTTCAACGGAATACACAGCAATTAATATTAAACGCCTAAATATTCATTGCCTGCCGTCTCAAAATTTCTCATTTGACTGAAAATAGCTCTGCTTCATTTTCCGTCTCTTTCTTTCATATTCAGTCGCTCTCGCTCTGTATGGTCGTTACATACCAGAAAAATAGGGGAAGAAAACATTGTATCTCGCACTCTCTCGCTCTTGACCTCGCACAAAATCATACGACCATCGTTCAACCAATCTTAATATAATAATAAAGAAAACGCCTTACATTTCTTTCTTTCGTGGACTTATAAATAAACCCGTCTCGTCTAAATCACATAAGTCTCGTCTAATAAGGAAAAGAGAATACAAAAGTGTAAATATTCAAAGCAAATGAAATATATATCAGTCAAGTGATAAAGTTAGAATAAAATTGTAATTACTTATCAAATTACTACATCACTTCGTAAATAAACTAACATTAAAAAAACATATTAAACTACCAATCTTTGTAACTCTAATATTATACATTATTGTCATTAATAAATAAGAAGAATCTGAGAGAAATTTATAGTAATAGATATTTGTTTTTTTACGTTAAAGCACGCAGTACCTTTTTCGATTACAAAAAAAAATCTCCTACATTGATTAAGTAATTGCACCTTTCTTAAAATAAAAAACATACATAGTTTAACAATACTGTATAGGATTACTCTTAAATTTAAAGGTGGAAAGAGAAGACAAAAAATGAAAACTCAAGTACAAATGCTTATTGTATTTAGCAAAAGGGATGCATTTTAAATTTAAATATTTACTTTTATTATGAACTTCCTTTGAAATATTAATAAATAGTCAACTGTAAATTAATAAATATTAATAAATTAATTTCTATATCAACTGTAACTTTCTGTTCTTCATAGCGAACTTTTCTCAATATCGTTAGTTCCAATATGTTCTCTGAGTATTTTCTTCTCTATGTACAACAAAGATAAGTTTGAAAATCTCTCTTGAACACATAAATTCGTTTCTTTAGTCCGACTAGCCAATCGTAGACCGAGTGAGAGGGAGAGGGGAGAAACACTCTCTCGCCCTCCACCGCACGCTAAATGGTTTGCCAGCGCTTCCTCTCGGAGTCGCGCCCAACTACAAATCTTTAGGGCGCCAAGTTTGTAAAATCTATTAGAATTGAGTCCATAAGACGTGCGCT
The DNA here is from genome assembly GCA_018207615.1 of Philaenus spumarius. Classification (NCBI taxonomy): domain Eukaryota; kingdom Metazoa; phylum Arthropoda; class Insecta; order Hemiptera; family Aphrophoridae; genus Philaenus; species Philaenus spumarius. The sequence goes on from JAGFPH010006230.1 coordinate 37,825, forward strand.
TCTTAACATTTAAGTATTCATTGATATAACTATAAAAGTTCTTAATGGATTTACCTGGTTCTTAATTTTTCTTAAAGGTAATACAGCCTACTACAAATTTAGGTAGAATTATGTCGATACACCTCAAATCGGTTTTTTTAATCTAACTTAACATTAAATTATTTTTTGTTTTTATTTACAGTTTTACGAATTATTTTTTATTTATGATGTACGAAAGTTATAAACATAAATATACCTAATTATTTAGCTAAAGATGTATAGGGTAAGTGGTAAAAAGTTAAGTAATGCACTTCAAGTGGTTCTTGAGATATATTGAATTTAGTCTCTAAAAACATGAAATTCTCACATTTCGGGAAACGGCGATTGAATGAAATAGTGTGTACTCAATGTGAAATACAACGAAAACATGTGAAAAATGCCTAGGTAAATAAAGTTATTTATGTGTTCATACTTTTTATTATGCCTGGTTATTTTTAGAGGGTTATTGATAATGATGTAAACATAATTGTTTACTGGAGGCCAAAACATAATCGTTATACATCCAGACAGCAATTTGGACTGATTTTTCTCCTTCGCAGCGTTGTTTAAATTTAGTTTTTCTGGTATATATGTAAAGAAAAAATACTTCTATACCATTTTCCATGTGTTGTAGGACCTGTAAAACAAAAATATGCAAAAACAATTTCAAAAATTTGTTGACCATTTTCAGTAGCAAATCCCCTTAAATAATCGAATTTTAAATGTTTTTTTAAAGAAAATATTACACAATTTGAGTTTTATAGCTTGTAGGAAGTTAGTTCAATTTATATGAATTGTACAGGATAGCAACCCCTTATATTGCAGTAATTGTCATATCTAAACATTTCTGACATTCATATGGATAATATGTGAAGTATTTAGTAAAATCGGTTGAATAGTTTTTCAGTCTATAGAGGACAAAGAAACAATCATTTGTATATACAGAAAATTTCAAATTAAATTTAATGTCCATTGCACTTTAGGTTAGATCTATAAAATAAATAATCAGTAAAATTATTAAAGTGTTTACTGGTGCTTATTTGAAAAATTAGGATTACCTTTAAAATTCGTTATAAATTTATACTATTTATTGCCAGTCCCTTTATGACATAGAGTAGTTTCTGAACTAATAAACTAATGCAGTTTAAGTAAAACATGTTTAGTAAATAAATATTGAGGTTAACTTGTGAGAAGTTGTACTTAAAGAATAAAATTTGAATACAGAATCTCACAACTAATATGTTTACTAACTCAAACGCGTTTCAACGACAATGCAGCCATCTTCAGTGATGCACGAGCTACAATAATCAAACCTAACCTATTTTGTGTCAACGAACCATATAATACTTTACAAAAGTGAGGCTTTGACAACTGCTCAGCATTGTTCTATTAGCCTAAATACTTTACCAGGTGTCTTAAAAGTCACACCTTACCCCTTTAACTTTTGTGTTTGTTAAAACAAACAAATATCCTTTGGAGAACGATACTAACTTAGCCCAAAGTATCTTTTGAAGCAACCGGAAGTTTTGAGTGTCCCCTAAAAATAGGGGATTTTGGGGCAACTCAAAATTTTTAAATGGGGAGTATGGTCTTGTGATACCTAATTTTACAGGTCTATTTAAGACTAGGAAAAGGACATGAAGAAAATAAAAAATTCAATTTTTTCTAAAAACTTCCTTTTCGAGATATTATTAGCTCCTTTTCTAATAAAGTTGCTCATATCTCGAAAAAGAATAGTTTTTAGAAAAAATTTCAAGAGACAAAAAATGTTTACTTGAAAGTGTTTGACATAAAAATTTGCTTTCGATTTCGTAAATTTAATTTTTTTACAAATGTTTTTAAGATGTAGGAGTCGACTTAAAATTTACGAAATTGATTTGAAATCAATATTTTAGGTCAAACGCTTTGAAATAAACATTTTTTGTCTCTTTAGATTTTTTCTAAAACCTCATCCTTTTCGAGATATTAGCAACTTAATGTCTATTTATTTCAACACGTTTAGGGCCGCCATTTTGTTTTGGGTTGTCCGATTTTTATTTTCTTCATGTCCTTTTCCTAGTTTTAAATAGACCTTTAAAACAAGGTATCACATGACCATACTTCCCATTTAAAAATTTTGAGTTGCCCCCAAAATCCCCCATTTTTAGGGGATACTCAAAATTTCCGGTTGCTTCAAAAAATAGTATCGTTCCCCGTGTTGCGACATATGACTACTTCATTTCGTTTACAATAAAGTATAATGCACCGAAGTGCTTCAGACGACGATGCCATATTGTTTTTCACGATGTAATATCCACCGAGTTGCGACTAATGAGAAGTCATTTATTTGCATGACGTAATATACACCGACTTCTGACTTGCACACTTTAGACTATTATTACGGAGAAGACGAATGTTTTATTGGTACAAGAGTCTGGCACTTATGGTGTAAAATGGGATCTTATATGAATAAATTTTTCGCACCGAGTTGCGGCATATGGCAATTTCATATTGTTTCTAATAGTGTATAGTGCACTGAGGTGTGACAGACGATAATGGAATATTGTATCTCATAATGAAATATCAACCGACTGGCGACGTAACTATGTCAAGTCAACTTATTTTCTTCGCGTAGTCATCTGACTGTTACACTAAAGACGACATTTTCTATTAATACCGCCGCTGTACTTACTTGTACAATTACCTGCACAGACGGTGTTTATCATGGCAGATATAATTAAATCGGTATTTGTGTTATTTACAGCGGAGGAATAACAAACTAGACTGTCGTTGTGTTTTCTCAAAACAGCCCGCGGAAACGGATACAATATATCACGTTAATTACAACTGAGGCAGACATCTTGTGCTAAGTACTGTCTCTTGCTCCGTCTTGCGTCTTCTTTCTCTTACGCTTGGTGTCTAATACAGCCTATTCTATAACAGAAACAGTCTTCTAGAATATATTCTTGTTTAAAGATTCTGCAAGAGTCATGCGAATTTTTGAATACATTATGCAGATTCATATATATTCTTATATGATGTATATACCAATAAAGGGTACCAGAAACTGACGCATACTTTCTCACAAACATATTTAAATTATTAAACAGATTCACTGTGACTTCATAAGTGTGTTAATGTAGGAGAAGGAATACATTAAATTAGGAGAGTAACTAATACATATTATTATTATTAGCTAGAAAGAAAACTATTTTATCGATTTCGAACAAATTTGCACCAAACATGTTTATTAGGCCTGTATAGATGAACGAAAAAAGGTTTTGAATACTTTTAAAAAACAACCCTCTTTTTTGCCAAAAAAACACCAAAAATCAGTTATTATTATTATTAGGTAAACGAGAATTTTTAGAAAGATGCTGTTTTTTTGTACAAGGTAGGGTACATTAATGGCTACAAATAAGACAAATTTGATCAAAATCGTTAGAGCTGGTTTTTTTTTTATAAACAAATAATAACAGATTTTTCGGGTTTTTTTTACAAAAAATGGGGCTTTTTGAAAACTTTTTTCGTGCATTTTTGGTGCAAATTTGTTTGAAATCGAATGAATAGTTTCTCTCTACCTTTGTATACATATAGACATACAGACAGACACTTTGTAAAAAAACACTTTTTTGACTCAGGGGGTCCCAAAACGGATATTTTTACAAAAATCTCAATATCGATTTTTTTGCGATCACTATACTTTCTCTATACTTAGTACAGTGAGAAAGAAAAAAGATTAAATACGCAGGAAAAGGAAAATTTTACCCTCCCCGTGGCAGACTGCTCTAAGTGACGTTCTCTCAGACGCAAGATGCAACCATTTTAAACGAGTACAACCAATCCTGTTTGGTGCTGTAAATATGAATTGTAAATTAAATCACAGAGTTTGTTAAAATCTTGACAGGATGTTTGAAACGGTATCCTGAGCGGCTGGTTTATATGATAGGTCTAAACTCCTTGGTACGGGAGAACATATTTAATTTGTTTCACTAACATGCTCTTGAACTAACAAATATTTTAAGATATGATTAAAAATCGGTACTTGTGCAAGTAAAACTGAAATTCGTTCACTTATGCAGGTACTTTTTGTTATGTTTAACACCATTTTCATAATCTACATAAAGTAATTCGACCACGCGCTATACTGCTGATTTGAGTTTAGCGAATTTCCAAAGTTAAAATTGTATGTTTAAGATTTGCCACTAACTATTTGGGAAATTGGTTTCCTCACGAGAGCTGAATAGCTGAACACGTGTAAGAAATGTTATTAGTAGAATTTATTTGCAACTCAGCCTCCAGCCTGGGATCACGCGCTGCTTCGTTCCGCTCGCAGCGTACAATCTCGATTTTTATGATACTTGTTTCTTATGTATGTTTCGGTGGATTTTTTGGGAGCAAGACTGGCTATATAAGGTTGTGTAAAAACACAAAATGTGCAAAATAGAATTTTTTTTAGATAAAACCCACAAAAAGTTTCATTCTAGTAAGAAATAATCTAAAAAATGTTTACTCCCAGTATAAAAACGTGGTTCAGGTTATTGGATATGTTTGGCTGACGAACTCGCCCGAGCGACGTAGAAAACCAACGTGTGTAACGTATTTAATAAATATCGAACCTAAAATGAGGCCGTTAGGTTGCAAACACATATGTTGTATAAACTTTTAAATGACACCCGAAAACGTATTCTTGTGACCATGATCGGTACTCATTGACTACTTCCGACCTTACGTCTCGCCATAAGGGTCACTGCAATACCTCATCTTTCCTATGAATATTTGCTATAATATTCGTGTAGTAATGTTAAATCCTTATATATATATATATAATACGTGAAGCAGTTTTTTTGTGAACACAACTCCTCCCTTATTTGTGGACTAGGTTTAATGTTGGAGTTGTAAAAAAATTCGTCTCATTTCGAAGTTTTTCAATAAGGTTTTAGATGTCATAAATTCTTATCCTTAATGGCGTGAGCTAATCTCAAAGGTCAGGTTATCGCCACAAAATTAACATGGAACGAATTTAAAAACCATTTACATACAAAACAGCTGTTTATAATAAGAAACAAACTAATCCAGCTGCTT
>JAGFPH010006230.1:43006-74268 GCA_018207615.1 Philaenus spumarius
AAGCAGCTGGATTAGTTTGTTTCTTATTATAAACAGCTGTTTTGTATGTAAATGGTTTTTAAATTCGTTCCATGTTAATTTTGTGGCGATAACCTGACCTTTGAGATTAGCTCACGCCATTAAGGATAAGAATTTATGACATCTAAAACCTTATTGAAAAACTTCGAAATGAGACGAATTTTTTTACAACTCCAACATTAAACCTAGTCCACAAATAAGGGAGGAGTTGTGTTCACAAAAAAACTGCTTCACGTATTATATATATATATATAAGGATTTAACATTACTACACGAATATTATAGCAAATATTCATAGGAAAGATGAGGTATTGCAGTGACCCTTATGGCGAGACGTAAGGTCGGAAGTAGTCAATGAGTACCGATCATGGTCACAAGAATACGTTTTCGGGTGTCATTTAAAAGTTTATACAACATATGTGTTTGCAACCTAACGGCCTCATTTTAGGTTCGATATTTATTAAATACGTTACACACGTTGGTTTTCTACGTCGCTCGGGCGAGTTCGTCAGCCAAACATATCCAATAACCTGAACCACGTTTTTATACTGGGAGTAAACATTTTTTAGATTATTTCTTACTAGAATGAAACTTTTTGTGGGTTTTATCTAAAAAAAATTCTATTTTGCACATTTTGTGTTTTTACACAACCTTATATAGCCAGTCTTGCTCCCAAAAAATCCACCGAAACATACATAACAAACAAGTATCATAAAAATCGAGATTGTACGCTGCGAGCGGAACGAAGCAGCGCGTGATCCCAGGCTGGAGGCTGAGTTGCAAATAAATTCTACTAATAACATTTCTTACACGCGTTCAGCTATTCAGCTCTCGTGAGGAAACCAATTTCCCAAATAGTTAGTGGCAACCCTAAAACATACAATCTTAACTTTGGAAATTCGCTAAACTCAAATCAGCAGTATAGTGGTCGAACTACTTTATGTAGATTATGAAAATGGTGTTAAACATAACAAAAAGTACCTGCATAAGTGAACGAATTTCAGTTTTACTTGCACAAGTACCGATTTTTAATCATATCTTAAAATATTTGTTAGATCAAGAGCATATTAGTGAAACAAATTAAATATGTTCTCCCGTACCAAGGAGTTTAGACCTATCATATAAACCAGCCGCTCAGGATACCGTTTCAAACATCCTGTCAAGATTTGAACAAACTCTGTGATTTAATTTACAATTCATATTTACAGCACCAAACAGGATTGGTTGTTCTCGTTTAAAATGGTTGCATCTTGCTCCTGAGAGAACGTCACTTAGAGCAGTCTGCCACGGGGAGGGTAAAATTTGGCTTTTCCTGCGTATTTAATCTTTTTACTTTCTCACTGTACTAAGTATAGAGAAAGTGTAGTGATCGCAAAAAAATCGATATTGAGATTTTTGTAAAAAATATCCGTTTTGGGACCCCCTGAGTCAAAAAAGTGTTTTTTTACAAAATTTCTGTCTGTATGTCTATATATATACAAAGGTAGAGAGAAACTATTCAATCGATTTCAAACAAATTTGCACCACAAATGCACGAAAATAGTTTTGAAAAATCCCCATTTTTGGCAAAAATCAGCCGAAAAATCTGTTATTATTTGTTTTTTTTTTTAAACGGCTCTAACGATTTTGATCAAATTTGTCTTATTTGTAGCCATTAATGTACCCTACCGTGTACAAAAAAAAAAAAAAACAGCATCTTTCTAAAAATTCTCTTTTACCTATTAATAATAATAATAACTGATTTTTGGGGGTTTTTTGGCCAAAAAGAGGGTTGTTTTTTAAAAGTATTCATAACCTTTTTTCGTTCATCTATACAGGCCTAATAGACATGTTTGGTGCAAATTTGTTCGAAATCGATAAAATAGTTTTCTTTCTAGCTAATAATAATAATATGTATTAGTTACTCTCCTACTTTAATGTATTCCCTCTCCTATATTAACTCACTTATGAAGTCACAGTGAATCTGTTTAATAATTTAAATATGTTTGTGAGAAAGTATGTTCCAGTTCCTGGTACCCTTTATTGTATATACATCATGTGAAGAATATATATATCTGCATAATGCATTCAAGAATTCGCATGACTCTTGCAGAATCTTTAAACAAGTATATATTCTATAAGACTGTTTCTGTTATTTATTATAGAATAGGCTGTATTAGACACCAAGCGTAAGAGAAAGAAGACGCGAGACAGAGCAAGAGACAGTACTTAGCACAAGATGTCTGCCTCAGTTGTAATTAACGTGATATATTGTATCCGTTTCCGCGGGCTGTTTTGAGAAAACACAACGACAGTCTAGTTTGTTATTCCTCCGCTGTAAATAACACAAATACCGATTTAATTATATCTACCATGATAAACACCGTCTGTGAAAATAATTGTACATGTAAGTACAGCGGCGCTTGCTGTGTGTTAATAGAAAATGTCGTCTTCAGTGTAACAGTCAGATGACTACGCGAAGAAAATAAGTTGACTTGACATAGTTACGTCGCCAGTCAGTTGATATTTCATCATGAGATACAATATTCCATTATCGTCTGTCACACCTCAGTGCACTATACGCTATTAGAAACAATATGAAATTGCCACATGTCGCAACTCGGTGCGAAAAATTTGTTCATATAAGATCCCATTTTACACCATAAGTGCCAGACTCTTGTACCAATAAAACATTCGTCTTCTTCGTAATAATAGTCTAAAGTGTGCAAGTCAGAAGTCGGTGTATATTACGTCATGCAAATAAATTACTTCTCATCCGTCGCAACTCGGTGGATATTACATCGTGAAAAACAATATGGCATCGTCGTCTGACGCACTTCGGTGCATTATGCTCTATTGTAAACGAAATGAAGTTGTCATATGTCGCAACACGGGGAACGATACTAACTTAGCCCAAAGTATTTTTTGAAGCAACCGGAAATTTTGAGTGTCCCCTAAAAATGGGGGATTTTGGGGGCAACTCAACATTTTTAAATGGGAAGTATGGTCATGTGATACCTCATTTTAAAGGTCTATTCAAGACTAGGAAAAGGACATGAAGAAAATAAAAATCGGACCACCCAAAACAAATGGCGGCCCTAAACGTGTTGAAATAAATAGACATTAAGTTGCTAATATCTCGAAAAGGAAGAGGTTTTAGAAAAAATCGAAAGAGACAAACAATGTTTATTTCAAAGCGTTTGACCTAAAATATTGCTTTCAAATCGATTTCGTAAATTTTAAAAAAAATTGTAAAAAATGTAGTTATCGAAATCGATTTAAAAGCAAATTTTTAGGTCATACACTTTGAAGTAAACATTTTTTGTCTCTTGAAATTTTTTCTAAAAACTCTTCCTTTTCGAGATATGAGCAACTTTTATTAGAAAAGGAGCTAATATCTCGATAAGGAAGTTTTTAGAAAAAAATTGAAATTTTTATTTTCTTCATGTACTTTTCTTTGTCTTAAATAGACCTGTAAAATTAGGTATCACATGACCATACTTCCCATTTAAAAATTTTGAGTTGCCCCCAAAATTCCCCATTTTTAGGGGACACTCAAAATTTCCGGTTGCTTCAAAAGATACTTTGGGCTAAGTTAGTATCGTTCCCCAAAGGATATTTGTTTGTTTTAACAAACACAAAAGTTAAAGTGGGAGGGTGTGACTTTTAAGACACCTGGTAAAGTATTTAGGCTAGTAGAACAATGCTGAGCAGTTGTCAAAGCCTCACTGTTGTAAAGTATTATATGGTTCGTTGGCACAAAATAGGTTAGATAATAGTTTGATTATTGTAGCTCGTGCATCACTGAAGATGGCTGCATTGTCGTTGAAACGCGTTTGAGTTAGTAAACTTATTAGTTGTGAGATTCTGTATTCAAGTTTCATTCTTTAAGTACATCTTCTCACAAGTTAACCTCAATATTTATTTACTAAACATGTTTTACTTAAACTGTATTAGTTTATTAGTTCAGAAATTACTCTATGTCATAAAGGGACTGACAATAAATAGTCTAAATTTATAACGAATTTTAAATTTAATCCTAATTTTTCAAATAAGCACCAGTAAACACTTTAATAATTTTACTGATTATTTATTTTCTAGATCTAACCTAAAGTGCAATGGACATTAAATTTAATTTGAAATTTTCTGTATATACAAATGTATGTTTCTTTGTCCTCTATAGACTGAAAAACTATTCAACCGATTTTACTAAATACTTCACATATTATCCATATGAATGTCAGAAGTGTTTAGATATGACAATTACTGCAATATAAGGGGTTGCTATCCTGTACAATTCATATAAATTGAACTAACTTCCTACAAGCTATAAAACTCAAATTGTGCAATATTTTCTTTAAAAAAACATTTACAATTCGATTACTTAAGGTAATTTGCTACTGAAAATGGTCAACAAATTTTTGAAATTGTTTTTGCATATTTTTGTTTTACAGGTCCTACAACACATGAAAAATGCTATAGAAGTATTTTTTTCTTTACATATATACCAGAAAAACTAAATTTAAACAACGCTGCGAAGGAGAAAAATCAGTCCAAATTGCTGTCTGGATGTATAACGATTATGTTTTGGCCTACGAATATGTTTACATCATTTTCAATAACCCTCTAAAAATAACCAGGCATAATAAAAAGTATGAACACATAAATAGCTTTATTTACCTAGGCATTTTTCACATGTTTTCGTTGTATTTCACATTGAGTACACAATATTTCATTCAATCGCCGTTTCCCGAAATGTGAGAATTTCATGTTTTTAGAGACTAAATTCAATATATCTCAATAACCACTTGAAGTGCATTACTTAACTTTTTACCACTTACTCTATACATCTTTAGCTAAATAATTAGGTATATTTATGTTTATAACTTTCATACATCATAAATAAAAAATAATTCGTAAAACTGTAAATAAAAACAAAAAAACAATTTAATGTTAAGTTAGATAAAAAAACGATTTGAGGTGTATCGACATAATTCTACCTAAATTTATAGTGGGCTGTATTATCTTTAAGAAAAATTAAGAACCAGGTAAATCTATTAAGTACTTTTATAGTTATATTGCTTCAAAAATGCCTCGGCAAAATCATCGAATCCCAGTTTTTTACTTTTTTCCTTATGATAAAAGTGAAACATTTTATGTTAAACATTTTTTTATTTTTTTCAGAGTATACTACACCAGGAAGCAATTTTCCAAAAATCTTTACCATTAATAAAAAAATTCACCCTTTTCAGTAGCAAATCCCCTTAAGTCAAACGGATTGGGATAACTACCATTAAAATTAAATAATCATTTATATAGTTACTTTTTCTATATGCTAGAAAACCACTCGACTAATTTCACTAAAAAATTTACAATTTACACTTATTAGACCAGGATTAACCTATATTTGGTTAGCCTTAATTAGGAATAGGTTATAGGGGAAGGAGAGGTCTTTAGGACATTTTTCATTATTTTGGCGAGAGAAATACAAAGTAAAGATTGGCAGTTCCGAATCATTTAGCTATTGAATTACCTTCCCTTACTAAAACAACGACCCATCAATATTGCAACGTTTTTATGGGTTATAAACTAAGCGTTATCAGACAAACGCAGACATTAATTAATTATGCACGCACTAAATATTAACTGCCCGTAAATATCAAAACACAAAGTAATAATTATCAAACGGAATTGTGGCCTTTGTCAATGTTCACTGTAGCCTAACTAATTTAAAAACTTAACAACTCTACTGAAACCTTATCCTATGTGAATCAGCTAGAGGCTTTTACAGTTAAAACAGAATTGTTTAAATCGGATTTTATTTTACTTTTACACATAAAAACAATGGTACTTGTCTGTGAGGGAATTGTATACATACCCGCCTCACACACTGAAGTGGCGTGGCATACAGCTGTGGCACAAGTGGCAAGTAGCGGCACGCCATGCGAAAACCAACCAATGCTTTTAAACGGGACCCTACACACTGAAGTAGCAGTGGGGTGGCGCATCTTCCGCGCCTCGCGCTGCGCCACGCACCTGCCACTCGAACACCTATCGGTAGGTGTTTGGAGACGCATGCATCTCGTGCCAACGCATGCGCAGATACCACTCTCTGACCTATACATTTCGCCATTTGTTTTTTTTCCATCAGTGGTTAGTTCAGGGTTGATTTGCGTTCCACTCAATTGTGAATAGTTCCATTTACCGTGGTTCCTTTTAACCCTGCAGTGGTGAGGTTGGGTCTGGTAGACCCAAGGGATATTTTATTTATGTTTTATTTTAGGTTGGCATCACTGCAGACGGCTGGTGAATTTTGACAGCTTCAAGGTCATCCCCCCCTACCCACTCCACTTGTCGTCCATTGCTGCCAGTTCCGAGTTGATTCCCAATAAATACACAAGTGCGGACTGGGTCTGTTAGACCCAACGTTATTATTGTTTTTTGGGTCTATTAGACCCTAGGTTACCATTGGCGTGATAGTGTTTTTGAGTGTCGGATTTGAGTGTTTTCTTCGTTATAGTGAACTTTTATTGTTTAATTATGGCTGGGAACTTTGAACGTAATAATGAACTTATTCGTCTGATGTTAGAACAGGAAATAGACAATCCTTTATCAGATGAGGAGGAAGAAGTTGGTTCTGATCCCGAAATTTTTAGTGAACACAACACTGATTCAGAAGGCGGAGGTGAGGACGAAGAAGAACCACCTATTGCTTTACCACAGATACGTCCCCCGACTCCAACGGAATTTTACTTAGGTAAAGACAAAAAAACTAGATGGGAAGTAAATGAAGTTCCTCCTGGCCAAGCCCCTTGTCGTAATGTTATTAGAGCTAGAATTCCAGCACTTTCACAAACTGCCAATCAAACTTCTAATGAATATGAGTTTTGGTCTTTGTTTATGGATGAAAATATAATGAGACGTATTGTTACATTTACAAATCAGTATATTATGAATATATCTCAAAATTATGCTGATCAAAGTAAAGTTATGGTTACAAACGAAATCGAAATGAACAGTTTTATTGGTCTGTTAGTTCTTGCTGGAGTGTTACATGCTGGTAGGCTAAATGTTGAAGAGCTATGGGAAAAAGATGGAACTGGGGTTGAAATTTTTCCGGCCACAATGAGTCTTCAAAGATTTCGTTTTTTGTGTAGAAGCTTACGATTTGACAATGCTGAAACTAGAGAGGAAAGGAAATCAGTGGACAGGCTTGCACCGATCAGAGAACTTTTTGATAGCTTTGTAAACAATTGCAAAGCTAACTTTTCTGTTGGTATGTTTGTTACTGTTGATGAGACACTAGTATCTTTCAGGGGCCGCTGTCCATTCCGGATGTACATGCCAAACAAACCAGCCAAATACGGCCTTAAAATTTTTAGTATGGTAGATTCTAATTTGTTTTATACCTCTAACATGGAAGTGTACGTTGGGGTTCAGCCAAATGGTCCATACGAGGTTAATAATTCATCAAAAGATGTTGTGCTCCGTATGTGTGAATCTGTTTACAATTCTGGACGAAATGTTACTCTTGATAATTGGTTTGTTACCTACGCCTTAGTCGAAGCACTAACTCAAAAAAGACTTACTGTTGTGGGGACTGTAAGAAGAGATAAACCGTTTATTCCCGTGGATTTTGTCAGCACCTCTCATAGGGCTGTCAATAGTAGTTTGTTTGCCTTTCAAAAAGACAAAACTCTTGTTTCTTACATACCCAAAAGAAATAAGTGTGTAGTATTGATATCAACCATGCATTTGGACTCAAAAATTGATGAGAGTACTGGTGACTTGAGAAAACCAGAGATTATAACTTTTTATAATCATACAAAGGGAGGTTTAGATAGCATTGGTCAAATGTGCACCGAGTATAATGTAATGCGCAACAGTAGACGTTGGCCTCTAACTATATTTTTCCATCTACTCAATGTGGCTGGTATAAATAGTCACGTGCTCCATACTATACAAAATCAAACCAAATTGCCTCGTAGAAAGTTTTTGAAAAACTTAGCCTTGGAACTTGTGAAGCCCATGATTGAACAGCGTGCAACAAATTTAAGACTTCCTACACAAACAAGACAACTTTGAAAACGACTAGCTGGTATTCAAGACCCACCAAGGATTGCCCCTGAAGCAGGTAGAAGAGGTAGATGTCACGCGTGCAAGGATAGAAAAACACAGTACTATTGCCAGAAGTGCCACACTTGGATTTGTCTCGCTCACGCTACAATGTTGTGCAGAGATTGCGCTGAAGCTCAAAATTAGACATTCAGGTCAGACACAGAGTATTTGTTTGATAGAATTGTTATGTTTCAACCAATTTTTGTAGCCCAACAACTTTTTATAATTCACACATAGAGCTATTTTTCATGTCAAACCTATAAATCTCATTAGTGTTTATTTGATTTGTTATGTAATACACATGCGATATAACATAAATGTATATATATATATATATATATATATATATATATATATATATATAGATGCATACATGTATTTACATATAATGTCTAAAGACTCTAACCTATATAATCACCTATATAAGCCCTATAGCCTTTTCCATACATACATATAGTAATGTTTCATATAAAGCTAACAAATATTACAATATTATATAATTTTTTTTTATAAATATACAAATATTATCAATGTAAATATATTAAATGATGTATATTAAAGTATTCTGAGCTTACTTGTGAACAGTCTTTTATTTGCAGCCATTACAATTGCATTATTACAAAATGGGTCTGTCAGACCCAACCTCACCACTCCCGTCCTCTGGTTTCACCTCACCACTGCAGGGTTAAACTACTTTTAAGCTATTGCTATTAATATTTAATCTTCAACTAATAATAGTGTGTTGAATTTAAAAAGCTCTTATAGGATTCTGAAGCCCTTAATTTTCCTTTGACGTAAGTAATTGACACTAAACATTTTCTTTTTCTTTACGATACTAAAATTTATATTTATTGCGTAGGCTTCATAGGCTACCATTTTAACCCTTTGGGCGCAAGTAATCAAAATTAGAGTCGCCTTATTTTCCTTACATCACTCACTTATAAAACAAATGTAGCAAATTTTAACTCTCTAGCAACATGAGAAAATATAAGACATTTGTGCAGGAGTGATTATCCCCTAGATAACAGAACCTGCTACTCGTAAATGAAAATAGTGATTCTACGCTTGCGCAGTAGTTAAATTCTTAAACTGCTTTACTATTATATATTTATTCAGAGGCTATACTGTAAGGAGAGAGTGCGATAGAGATGTACATAGAAAGAGAGCAACTGATAGTACAAAGCACAAGATGTCTGTCGCAGTTGTAATTAACTCTGCACATTGTATCCGTTTCCGCAGGCTGTCCTGAGAGAAGACATCTGCCAAGTTTGTTATTCCTTCCTCGTAAACAACGCAAGATATAATAATTACATTTCATGTGCTGTGTGTAGGTGGTTATCGCTTAGCCGTAGAAAAGTGCACCCGACTGTCTGTCTGTTCCCATCTTCGTCTGGTCGTGTAAAATAGTTTGACCACGCAGCTGAACCGGTGACAAGAGACGAGCGAGTTTGCAAAATTAAGTTTATATGTTTTCAACCGACTATTTGGGAAATTGGTCTACCCAAGAAGACGCCGAACAACTGCCTGATAGGTCGAAATATATTAGTAGAATTTGTTTTCTTCCCCGTCAGCCTTAAGCAACGGCCATGCGTTGTTTCGTTCCGGAAAATCCGCTTTACAAGTTTGCATTTCGACTATGCGGCCTACGATTTTGGACTGCTACGCTCGCAGCATTCCGGCCAAATAACAGAAGCTGCCCAAGGTAAAATCCCAATCATGGATTTGAACCAAGTTCTAGTATGGTAGCTTACCGATCGATTTTAAGGGAACCAGACGAGCTATAGTCGGGTCGTGAACAAATTCTAAATGTACAGAATAACCTTATACCGGGTGAGTTTTAAATGTCCCCCCCAAATTTTTTCCGCATTTCTTAAGATATCGACTCCCAACCACCGCCGAACATCATTGATTAGTTTATACTTTCTTTTGATGAGCTTCACATTTTTGGCCGCTATCTTGGATCCGCCATATTGGAATGAACTTTTTTTTTTAATGTAAAAGTAAGGTTGTGACCAAAATTACAAAATTGTTAATATCTCGAGAACGAAAGCAGATAATTAAAAACCGAATGCGGCATCGTGTTCTACGGAAAAAAATAGTTTGAAATGATGGGTCACAACCTGACCTTTACATTAAAAAAATAAAAGTTAATTCCAATATGGCAGATCCAAGATGGCGGACAAAAATGTGAAGCTCATCAAAAGAAAGTATAAAATAATCAATGATGTTCGGCGGTCGTTGGGAGTCGATATCTTAAGAAATGCGGAACAAATTTGGGGAGGGACATTTAAAACTCACCCTGTATATTAAAATTTTTACATAAAACCATCAAAAATATTAATTCTAATAATACAATTTTTTAAACAAATTCACTTCCTGTCAAATAATTCGACCACGCAGCTGAACCGCTGACGTTAGTTGAGCAAATTTCAAAAATTAAGTTTATATGCCTATATTTTAGGCTTCAACCAACAATTTGTGAAATATGTCTACTCACGACGGAGCTCAATAGCTGCAAAATGATTCGCACGCCATTCCGCATATTGAGAGTGTCTTCAATACACAATGCATTGCGTGTTTCGCACGCCATTCTGCATTTTGGGAGTATTTTCAATACACAATGCATTGCGTGCTTCGCACGCTAACCCCCGTATTGGGAGCATTTTCAATACACAATGAATTGCGTGTTTCACACGTCATTCCGCATATTGGGAGTATCTTCAATACACAATGCATTGCGTGCTTTGCACGCCAACGACACGGCAAAATACACCGCAATACTTTGAACCGGGTATTTATGGTATTTCACGTTTTGATCGATTTTGGGGGAACCAAACGAGCTATAAGGACGTGTAAAAAAACAAAATGTGCAAAATAACATTCTACATTTATATTTGTAGAAAAAGCTCTAAAAAACATTTATTCTCTTAGGAAAAATCTAAAAAAATAGCTACTTTCAGTCAAAAAACGTGCTTCCGGTTGTTGGATTTTTTTTAGCTAACGAACTCGTCCGAGCGACATAGACAACCTATGTGTACGAAATTTGGACCAAATCGTACTTAAAATGCGGCCGCTAAAGTGCGAACACAATATATACATATGCGTTTTAAAATGGCGGCTGAATGAAAATTTCAAATCTAAACTACTCAAAAACCGTACATTAAAAAAAAATGTCAAGACCTCTTTTTTGTAGCACTTTTGATTCGATATCGAATGGTCTCACAGTCAAAACAATCGGATGAAAACTATGTGTAATAATTGGTATGTTCAACCTGGCATCCTATAACAACACAGTAAACACAACAATGGCTGATTTCACACTTACCGACACGACAAAGACACGAAACCGACCCGATACACCAATAGTACCGATATCGGCACGAGGTTAGAAAGTGCTCGGAACATTATGCAAATAACTTATTATTGTAGCTCAAAATAACTTTAAAATATTTTGTTTCTAGAGTAATTCTGGGTATTGTTGACAACTACCAAGAAATACATTTTTCCTTTTTTTTGTCAATATCTGTTCTTCTTTGAGCTACAGACAAAATAAAAAAAACAACATTGAGTTTGTCATTAAAAAAGTAAACTTTTTTGTCTCTTGTAATTTTTTTTATTTAGCGGTTTTTGAGATATTTGACATTAAAAATTATAAACGTCCGCCATTTTTAAAATATTTAAAATACTGTTCCAATTTTTCGTACAGTGATGAAAAGTTACGGAACAAATAGGTGTACAAAATTTGAGCTCAATATATTTTCTAATTCCAAAAATATTAAGTATTTTGTAAAAAAACACTTACAGGCAGATAGACAGAAAACAGAATGAGATGGGACACATGTTATTTTTCTTTTGACATGCTGAATAACGTGATAAAGTTTGTTCATATGGTTGCAAGACACTGTGTATAATAATATGCATTTGCGTATCAGGGAATCACCGCGAGAGTTGACGAGCGAAGCACTCTAGTTTTACAATACAAATCAATGAAATAAAATCACAAAAGTTATGGGATTAGGAACTACATATTTTCGACAGGCGTACAACCAAACAAAAGAAGCAGTCTTCTGTCCACCGTAAAAGATGTGTTCGAATAAAATCACAGAGTTTATTAAAGTCGGTCCAGACTTTATAGGACGAATCAAACATAGCTTTGACCGCCCGATATTATATCTCCGCAGCGATCTGCGTTATATAGCCATCGATCGCAGCCTCGACCGGGCAGATAACGCTAATGTTGCGCTGCACTTGGTTTGTCCGAACATAAATCATCCGTCTGTTACAGAATTGTAGTTCACAGAATGTAAACGCGATTTCACTGGCTTTTTACCATCCGTATGATTATATCCGGAGCGTGGTGCGAACCTCATCAAAACCTAGATAAAAGTAATCACGAAACAATTTGTATATTTGTGCCACGTTTTTGTGCTTCCAATGCAGCAATCGTGCTCGGTTGTTTTGTAATCGGGTTCTTTCGACGGAATTTTGCTTTTCAAGCTCCCGGATATATAAATTTAAGACTTAATTAAAAAACAAATTTGGTTCGTAGAACCGTTTGGTAATAGAATGAACAGTTGCCTATATTCCTAAAAGAGACGCAGCAAACCACTATTATAAATCCTAATTAATCTATTAGTATATATTATTTCTCAAAGGTGTTTTTGTCGCTAAGCGATATCTATCTTAATTCTTCATCAAAATTAATTATTCTAGCAACATTTTAAAGCTTTTGTTTGCCGCTATTGACGAAAAATAGTCAAACAGCTTCAAATACATGTTTTCGTTACAAAAATTTATTAAAAAAACTTTTAAATTATACTTCATAAGGCGCCATCTATTAACAATATGTTTAATTAACATGACAGCAGTTAGTTTAATGGTTTAAATTTCATACGCAAATGGTATAAACTGTTATTTATAAACCAATGTAAATAAATAAACGGAATTAACCGAACTAAATTGACGTATTAATTAATCAGGTAAGTACTCCTAACTTGAGAAATATTCGCACATGTCAGCTAGTACATATAAATCAAATTGAAGTGTCTGTCTGTGATTTCAAAATTAAACCTTTTTTCTAAGCTTGTATGGTTTTTCACACATTACCAAAACCTAAACACACATTTATAAATTTGTTGCCTATCTGTCTGTTTGTCCGGACTATGCTCCAGAATAGGTGAACCGATTTTTACGAAAATTTCATTAACAAGAGGACGTTTCGGAGAATATTTAGGCTACTTTTTATTCAGCAAATATTTAAAATTTCTGTTAGAAAATGTAAAACTTTTTAACACAATTAGGACAAATGTTGGGGATATTGCGTGTCTATTTCGATCCGTGTCTTACATTATGTAAAGGTCATAGCTTCTCCCAGCAAACAAGTGCCTCTGTCCTAATAAATAATCATTTCTGTAAAAGTTTCTATTAAAAAAAATCTAAAAATTATGAACAAAATTATGGATTTGTTATTTGCATAGACGTCACCATATGTCACCGCTGGGGCTAAAAAGCCCCTAGTTTGTAAAGAAAGTTTTTAATGACACTCATAAACGTATTCTGGGGACCATGATCGGTGCTCATTGACCACTCTTGACCTTAGGTCCCACCTTTCCTAGATAAATTCGCTAATAACGGACGAATTAGGGAAAATCTTTTGTTTTATTAAATTCGCCGGAGCACATTAGTTAGTGGATTATCACTCGAACTTTTCAAACGGGAATATTGAATTAGCGCAAAACACACAGCTCTGAGGATTAAAAACAAAACACACATTTTGAAAACTGGTGAAATTATTGAACTCTCTCCTAAAGTATTACACTCCCATCCAACTTGTACATGGCAAATGGAAACTATCACATTTGCCTGTCCGTCCTACTTTACCGAAACTTTAATGAACATACAGAGGAAATTCAGAGAATATTTTATGCTACTTTTTATTCAGCAAATATTTAAAATTTCTGTTAAAAATGTAAAAATTATGGATTTTATGAAAAAATATTGGGCATATTGCATGTCTATTTCGAACTCTGTCTTTCATTATGTCACAGCACCCAACGTGCATCAAAGTTCTTCTGTCCTATTTCAAAAATAACCCAATATACAATAATATGTTTGCATTTTTATTACCATGGGTCGCCGCCGCGAATCAAGCATGGGCAGAGCCCCTAGTTAATTGATAATTAGATAATAAAGTCAATGTGAAGTCGGTAAATGTATACAAATGTACCTTTTTAGCAAATTTCCATAGGAAAATTGAGCTGTTGCAGTGGCCCTTATGTAATAGCCAATGTCGGGAGTAGCAAATGAGGACCGATCATGATCCCCAGATCACGTTTTGGGGTGTCATTAAAATCATATATATATGTTTGTGTATGTGTTCGCACTCTAGCGGCCGCATTTTAAGTCCGATTTGGTTCAAACTTGGTACACATGTTGGACGTCTACTTCGCTCGGACGAGTTCGCTAGCCAAAAAAATCCAATAATCGGAAGCACGTTTTTTGACCGGACGTGAATATTTTTTTAGATTTTTCCTACGAGAATGAATTTGTTTTTGAGTTTTTTTCTACAAATATAAATGTACGATGTTACTGTGCACATTTTGTTTTTTTACACGTCCTTATAGCTCGCTTGGTTTAACGAAAATCGATCAAAACGTGAAATCACATAGAAGTACCCGGTTCAAAGTCATGTGGTGGATTCTACCGTGGGGTTGGCGTGCGAAGCACGCAATGTTTTGTGTGTTGAAGATACTCCCAATATCCGGAATGGCGTGCGAATCACTTTGCAGTTATTCAGCACCGCCATGAATAGACCTATTTCCCAAATTGTTGGTTGAAACCCTAAAACATAGGTCTATAAACTTAATTTTGGAAATTTGCTCAACTCACGTCAGCGGTTCAGATGCGCGGTCGAATTGTTAAAACAATAAGTTATATTTAACAGAAAAATATTCTTAAATATTCTTATATTTGGCAAAACAAACGTTTATTAAATTTATTTAATCACCGAAACTAAAAGAGGGATGTTATAAGTTTAACGAGTGTATCTGTGTGCATCGTGGCTACCAAACGGATAAACCGAATTTGATTTATTTATTTGTTTGTTTGAAAGGTGACTTGATCGAGAGTGTTCCTAGCTATGATTAAAAAAAAATCTGTTCGGCCGTTTCAAGATGATCAGATTTTTTCCAGCTGATGTGACGTTGCTTTTAAAATGCTTAATTTAAGATAGTTTTTAACCTTATAGTAATAAGTGTATGCATATTTTACCTAAATCAGGTTCTTTGAAGTCCTTAGTATTTGAGTATCTTACCTAAACAGAAAACAAATCATATTATAAGTCAATGCAATCAATTGAAAACAGAAAAATACATGTAACTAAAATGTCCTGAAAAGGTTTTGTAAATAATTTTGAAATATAATAAATCGATCACACAGCTGAACCGCTGACGTAAGTTTACCGAATTTCCAAAATTATGTTTTTGGTTTTATTTTTAGATATTTTTATTAATGAGTTATTTTTAACCAATTATTGCGTTATCTTTTAAGTTACAGAAATAACTAAAAAGGTTTGTCGTTAAAGAAAAAGGAAATTGTTTATTTGTTTTGTAAAGTTGGCCGTTTTAGAGATATTTTCATTAAACATTTTAAACAATCGCCATTTTGAAAATAAATGAAAAACAGTTTCGGTTGTTTGTTCATGGGTAAAAGATGTGATACCAAATATGTATCTAAAATGTGCGTTCAATATACCAGGTGTCTTAAAAGTCCCACACCCCTCCTATTATTTTTGTATTAATGGAACTCAGATTGGCTTTGGGGATTGTTAACATGAAGAAAAATGGAGTTTTTTGGTGTATCGTAAATTTCAGCTCCTCCCCCAAAAAATGGGGTATTTTGGGGATAAGTCAAACATTTTTAATGAGAACTCCTATTAAGTGACACCTCATTTTAAAGACCTTGATAAAAGAAGAAGATTGGCGCCAACCGGAGGTCTGTACGTCGACTCTATCCAACATAATGACCAATCAAAGATATAGCTTTTCCCAATAACTTAAATAACATTGAAATGTTAAAGATGATATATATCTGTTATTTTTTACAAGGATTCCATCCAGTAGGTCACTCTATCTATTATTATCCTCAAGTATGTAAAAATGGGGAAAAATTATAACTTTGATTGGCCATTATGTTGGATAGAGTCAACATACAGACTTCTGGTTAGCGCCAATCTTCTTCTTTTATCAAGACCTTTTAAATGAGGTGTCACTCAATAGGGGTTCTAATTTAAAATTTTTGACTTACCCCCAAAATACCCCATTGGGGGGGGGGGGGTTAAGTTTAAGATCCGCAAAAAAACTCCATTTTTGTTCATGTTAACCATCCCCAAAGCAAATTTGTCTATTTCCATTTATAAAAAAAAATAATAGGGGGGGCTTTTAAAACACCTGGTATTTCTTGCACCTAAAGATATTAAGTATTTTGTAAAAAAATGGTGGATAACTGGAAAAAGAAGAATTTCCGAATCTATGTTTATAGTAACTTTTATATTTATTTTCACTAGTAGATCAGGTCCTGAAAGTTTCTCCTTTTCTTTCTGAATACACAATTTTTATGACACTAGAAAACGTCTTACAGGTACCATAATCGGTGCTCATTAACCACTCCCGACCTTAGCACTCGCCATAAGAGTCACTGCAATAGCTTATCTTTCCTATGGAAACTCGCTAATAAGATAGAAGGTGAGCGACTTCCAGCCGCACTCTAATTCTTTCCTCTCTAATGCAGTTAGTTGTAACGTAGTTTCCTATCGCCTAATCTAATGCAGACCTGGCTTATCCGTACTTTCAGCTCACTTATACTATAATTGGTTTCAAAGTATCTTATTCGGAACACGTTCACCGTGTTCTGCAGGATAAAAATGTTAACCTACTTTAAATCGATAAGCTTCAGTACTTTTAAGGTGTAGTTTTTTTTTAACTTTGGTTTCTACAAGAACTAAATTGAAATTGTGATATAATGTTGGTATGTAGTTTAAAATTTAAAACCGTTTTGAGAATGGCAACTTCTTACGTGGAATCATTTATTGATAAAAACAACATGCCCTTTCTTTTAAATCGTATTAATTCATTTATAGTGTAAAATGATTTATTAGCACCATTAGATAATAAATAATTCGACCACGCAGCTGAACCGGTGACATGAGTTGAGCAAATTTCCAAAATTAGAATTATAGGCCTATGTTTAAGGGTTTCAACCAACAATTTGGGAAATAGGTCTATTCACGACGGTGCTGAACAGCTGAAAAATGGTTCGCACGCCATTCCGCATATTGGGATTATCTTTAATACACAATGCATTGCGTGCTTCGCACGCCAACCCCACGGTAGAATCCACCACATGGCTCTGAACCGGGTACGTCTATGGTATTTTACGTTTTGATCGATTTTGGGGGAACCAAGCGAGCTATAAGGTCACGTAAAAAAACAAAATGTGCAGAATAACATCCTACATTTATATTTGTAGAAAAAATATAAAAAAACTCATTCTTGTAGGAAAAAACTCAAAAAATAGTTACTTCCTGTCAAAAAATGTGCTTCTGATTGTTAGATTTTTTTTGGCTAGCGAATTCGTCTGAGCGACGTAGACACCCAACATGTGTACCAAATTTGGATCAAATCGGACTTAAAATGCGGCCGCTAGAGTGCGAACACATATATACATATATATATATATATATATATCCTTTTTAACGACACCCTAAAACGTGTTCTGGGGACCATGATCGGTGCTCATTTGTTACTTCCGACCTTGGGTCTTACCAAAAGGGCCACTTCAATAGCTCATTTTTCCTATGGAAATTCGCTAATAAAGTACAAAGAATTTTAAAGATTAAAAGCACCTCATGTTATAAAGTAAGCCTAGTCAGTACCAAAAATTACCAGTAATTTATATAAAAGGTTTTTCTTTTTTAACTGTTCCTTAGTTGATTGTTAATGTATAAAACACAACAAATTCCGTATCGTTTATTATGTAAATTTTTTAAAGAGAAAACTTCTTTAGGCGTACTCAAAAACCCCACCCGAGACGCTTTGCTCGATTACTTCTTGATTGGTTTACACTCGTACTAATACAGAGTCATTCACGAAGTTATCCCCACACTTATACAGCTCATTCTGCTAGTAAAAATAATGAAAAAAGTACATATAAACATAGGTCCGAAAACGCTTCGTTTTCCAGATATCCGCCATTTTGTTTTTTGTACAAAATAATTCATAGCTAGAGAACGGTTTTACTGATTGAAGTCAAACTTGGCATGAAGTTTAACCTAACAATGATATACCTCAAGAAAAATAAACGATTAAATCCAATCATGCGTTTCAAAATGACGGATGTTTAAAAATTTGAAACCTAAAATACTCAAAAACCGTACATTTTAACGAAAAATGTCAAGACACCTTTTTTTGTAGCCCTTTTATAACAGTTAAGTTATGTGTACTAATTGGTTTGTTCAACCCGGCATCCTATACCAACACAGTAAATACTACAATATTGTATGGACATTTGTTGTAATTACCTTTTAACTTAGCTATTATCCTTCATCCGATTGTTTTGACAGTTACACCCTCCGATAGGGAGTAAAAAGGGCTACAAAAAAGGTGTCTCGACATTTTTCGTTAAAATGTACGGTTTTGGAGTAATTTAGGTTTAAAATTTTCAAACAGCCACCATTTTGAAAAGCATTATTGGATTTAATCGTTTATTTTTCTTGAGGTATATCATTGTTAGGTTAAACTTCATGCCAAGTTTGAACTCAATCAGTCAAACCGTTCTCTAGATATGAATTATTTTGTACAAAAAACAAAATGGCGGGTATCTGGAAAACGAAGCGTTTTCGGACCTATGTTTATATGTACTTTTTTCATTATTTTTACTAGTAGAATGAGCTGTATAAGTGTGGGGATAACTTCGTGAATCACCCTGTATAAACAAGAAATTTAATCCAACAGCTGATCGCAAAAGAAGGAGAAATCGACGAAACAAAATAGGCAGCGGCGGATTCAACGGCTTGAACTTAATAGCTGTATGGGTTTATAATAGTCACGCCACGCTTCCGATTAAATGGACATTACGTTTCCTCATTTTCTAAGTTGTGTTGAAATAGTTTACTTGTTGATACCTCTAAAATGTCCATAGTACTTTCTATAAATTTTATTTACTTCTACATTTGTTAACTTGATTGCTACGGTAATGAATGTAAATGCATTAAAGAAACTTGTTGGTTCAGTATTGGCCAAACCTAAAATTATGGTTTTGATTATTATTTGACTAGACAATCATGTTTTTTGTTATTTTTTACATTTCAATATTTTAAACGAACCAATATAACCAACGATTTATGTTGACAGTTTTCACTTCTGTGGCAGTAGCACGACTGCTTCCTTTCTTTCTTTTATATATATATATATATATATTTTTTTTTGGTATTTCAAGTATTCCGTTACCGTTTTTTGAAATATTGTGAAATAAATAATTATGTTATTGTTTATTTTCTTGAGATGCATTATTTTGAATTTTATCTAATTACTAATGGCTCTGCCCCTACTCGTCAACCCCTGCGGTGACATACGGTGACGTAAATGCAAACTACAAATCCTTAATTTTGTTCATAATTTTCAAATTTTTAAAATTAGTATATAGGAATTTTTACGGAAAAGGTGATTGCATAGGACAGAGTCACTTAGATCTAAGTTGGTTGGTGGGGGAAGGTGTGAAAATCTTTTGAGATTTTTCGTACTCAAATTTTTTTGGGGGGGGGTTCCTACCAAACAATAAACGTAGGAGGTTATTCGGCACATTCTGTTTTTTTACACGACGTTATAGCCCACCTGGTTCACCCAAAATCGTTCGAAAAGTTATATACCATCCAAATACCCGGTTCAAATCCACGTAAGTTTTTTATCCGAGACCGTAAGGTCGATGTTCAAATTCGCAAAGCGTTTCTTCCAACGCGATCGGAACGAAGCAGCGCTTGAGCCGGGGCTAGGGGCTGATATATTCTACTGATATATTTTGTAGATATCAGCGCCTTCGTGAGTAGACTAATTCTCAAATGGTTGAAACTCTAAAACATATAAATTTAATTTTTGAAATTCGTTTAACCCCCTTTAGCGGTTCAGCTGCGTTATCGAATTATTTTTTAATTTCCCAATAAAATCAACTTTTTTTTTCCAGTTGTAAAAATGTAACAATACATCGAATGTGTGTGAAACATTTGTTTATTTATTTTCCTTAAACAAATTTCTATAAACCATAAGGCAAAAGTGAAAAATGAGGTTATATTTTAAAATGTTAGCCTATATTTTAACTTTTAGATCAAAATATATTTCAGGGTAGAAATTGACCCATTGATGTACCGTGAGTGAAGAGCAGTTGAAGGTTAAATATTGCTTATGATAGCACATAAAATAAACGGTACCAGAAACTGGCACCTACTTTCTCATAAACATATTTAAATTATTAAACAGATTCACTGTAACTTCATAATTGTATTAAAGTAGTTGAGGGGATAGTACATTAAAGTAAAAGAGTAACTAATAAATATTATTATTATTAGCTGAAAGAAAACTATTCGATCGATTTCGAACAAATTTGCCATAAACATGTCAATTAATCCAGTATAGACGCACGAAAAAAGGTTCTGAACATTTTTTAAAAACAACCCTCTTTTTGGCCAAAATCTTTAAAAATCGTTTATTATTATTGTTATTATTAGCTAAACAAGAATTTTTAGAAAAATGCGATTTTTTGCATATGGTACGGTACATTAATGGCTACAAATAAGCCATATTTTATCAAAAATGTTACAGTTGTTTTTTGAGGGATTTTTTAGGTCTAAAGGAAGGTTGTTTCCAAAAATGTTGAAAACTTTTTTTCGTGCATCTATACAGGCCTAATTGACATGTTTGGTGCAAATTTGTTCGATATCGATCGAATAGTTTTATCTCTAGGTTTGTATACACACAGATAGGCATACAGACAGGTATTTTGTAAAAGCCACTTTTTTTGGACTCAGAGGATCTCAAAACGGATATTTTTACAAAAATCTCAACATCCATTTTTTTCTCTATAGCCTACTGTACTATAGTATAGTGAGAAAGTAAAATAACGTTTCTATGCTTAACATAACATAACATAGCATATCACAGCATAGTATAGCATAGCTTAGATAGCATACCATAGCTTCTATCTACTATTGATATCCCCAATAACTAATTCGACAAAAACTCCACTGAAGATCAAGCGCTCTGAAATGAAGAGAGTATAAAGACGATGGATTTCATAACCTTTAGAAACGACGTTGCCAAGCCAAAGTCTGATTGCTTGCTCATGAGTTCTTTCTTACAGCTATGAAATATTGCAAGGAAACGCTCTGAGCTGACGGAAGTATGTTAGACAAACACCGTCGTGAATAACAAAGCCCAACTCAAACACAACCTATCGGGTCTTGTAATCACAGCATATGATAACAGGTAAAGTATGATTAAATGCATATGTAGATTATTAACGAATTCCCGTAGGAAAGATGAGCTATTATTGTAGTGACTCTTTTGGTGAGACCTAAGATCGGGAGTAGTAAATGAGCACCGATCATAGTCCATAAAACACGTTTTGTAGTGTTATTAAACATTTTACCCAGAGGTTCATACAGTCCCTTTTACCCCCTTTATCATTTTTGTTACTGAAAATAAGTTAAGAAAACTTTGTATATATTATATCGTGTTCCATACACCCTAAGCCCCCCAAAACCACAGAGATTCAGATATATCACACAAATTGTCCTGTTATGCAACACAAGATATTATATACAAAGTTTTGTTAATTTATTTTCAGTATCAAAAATGATAAGGGGTTAAAGGGACTTTTTGAACACTCTGAGTATGTAACAGCACTCTGGCAGCCACATTTTACGTCCGATTTGGTTAAAATTTGATACCCACTTTGGTTTTCTAAGTGGCTGAGACGAGTTCGTTAAAAAAAAGAAACAGGAAGTACCAATTTGTTGAGATTTTTCGTATTAGAATGAGACTTTTTGGGGTTTTATCTAATACTAGGGAAAACCCCATGCGTGCTCCGCGCGCTAACCCCGTTCGTACCTTCTATATACATAATCTTGTTCTGTTTTCTTTATAAGAAAGGTGTAGGATTAATAATAACTACTAAGCTAAGATAGTAAATAATTTGAAATGTTCAAATCAAATTATTTAGTACTAGGGGAGACCCCTGCGTGCTCCGCACGCCAACCACCAACGGAACCTTCTAAAAACATATGTTATGTTTTATCTATACTAATATTATAAAGAGGTAAAGATTGTTTTTTTTTTTTTGTCTGTATGTAGGGGGTAATCTCTGGCACTACTGAACCGATTGAAAAAGTAGTTTTACTAATAAAAAGCTACACTATCCCTGAGTAACGTAGGCTATATAATTCATTTCGATAAAAAAACTTTTTTTATTTCAATATTTGTAAATTTAGTCGGGAAAAATCCTTAGGTTAGGCATAGAACGATAAACCAACACATGTATTTACATTTATTACCATAGCAACCAATTGAATAAAATAACGTAATATTGCTGTTTGCTCCAATATTTCTATTAACAGCTGATTTCAAAATTTGAAGCAATTATTTTTGTATTTCTCGCTTTTGGTTATTGTTTTAATGTGTAGATCTGAGCCTTGCTGGCTCTTTTAACCATTATTATAACAGCTGTTATAAAATATAAGAAATAATTTAATTTGAATATTTAACATTATTTACCATCTTAGTTTTGAATTTTTTATTAAACCTACACCTTTATTATAAATAAAACATAACATATATTTCTGAAGGTTTTATTGGGGGTTGGCGTGCGGAGCACGCAGGAGTCTCCCCTAGTTTATAATAAAGGTGTAGTATTAATAATAACCTCAAAACTAAGATGGTAAATAATGTTAAATGTTCAAATCAAATTATTTCTTATAATGTTTAACAACAGTTATATTAACGGTTAAAAGAACCAGCAAGGCTCGGGTCTACACTTAAAACCCTAACCTAAAAGCTAGAAATACAAAAATAACTGCTTCAAATTTTGAAATCAGCTGTTAATGGAAATATTAGAGCAAACAGCTGTTTTATCTGTTATTTTATTCAATTGGTTGCAACGGCAATTAATGTAAATGCATGTGTTTCTTCATCAGTCTAGGCCTAACCTAAGGATTTTTCTGACTAAATTTACAAATAATATTGAAATAAAAGTGCTTTTATCAGAATGAATTAAAACCTATGCTACTCTGGTATAGTGTAGCTTTTTATTATTAAAACTATTTTTCAATAGGTTAAGTAGTTCCAGAGTTTACCCCCTACATACAAAAAAATGCTACCTCTTTATAATATTAGTATGGAAAAGTCAATATAGGAGATGATTCAGCAAATTTTGTATTTTTTACGCGACCTTATAGCGCGTCTGGTTCCTCCAAAATTTATCAAAACGTAAACGGAAAATACCATAAAAATACCAGGACACCAGTTAGTGTACTACGAGCTTAGCTTTGCAGTCCATATTCCGATGCGAGCGGAACGAAGCAGAGCGTGAGACGAGGCTAATGACATTGATATGCAAACAAATTTTACTTAATATATATGGTCCTCGCAGGCGATATTTATATATCAACAGTTGAGCTGCGTTATCGAATTATTTGGTTAATCCGGATATTTCGATAATCCGGACATGGACCACTCTCAATAAATCCGGATTATTGACGCTCTACTGTATATGTAAAGCTCTACATTTATTTACATCCGATTACTTCTAACGGGCACAGATGAGTCTTTTACGTTCGAGTTTTATTTAAAACGAAATCTGAACAATAAACAAAGAACTATCTTCAAAGTATATAGCCTAAGAATAATATATCCTTGTACAGACAAGGAACGATTCTGCTCTATTGCGTTCCCAGACAAGATGAAAAGACAGCAATAACTTTGATCTCAATTGTAATTCGAAGAGGTTTTAGTTTTAGCTATTCGTGGCTCTACCGGAGATGAAATCCTGAGAATCCATATAAATATAGTTTCTACTTTCCAAGTGCATACTTTTTAGACTCGTAGGAATATAGAGTGTCGAAAAAGTCCCGGCCCCCTAAATAATTCTAAAACGAATAAAGATACAAATTTTGAAATTTTAATCGTGGACACAGATGATAAGATTCTACATTTCAGCGTGGTTAAAAAAATATCCGCCATCCTGGTTCCCCATTTTGAATGTAACTTTTATTTTTTTAAATGGGAAGGTTATCATGTGCTAAATCATTTCGATGTAGAATTTCAAGAGAAACCAACGGTTGAATTTGCACATCCATAACTTTAAAAGATTAAAAATGGCGGCAAAAAAACAACGAAATTGTGTTTTCCGATTCTGTCCAATTTCGCTTTAGGCTACTATTTTTATTTTTTTTTTGTAAAATAGTCGTTATTATTCTTTTTGGATTTAGAATTAAATAAGCTTTCAAACGATATGCCACACAACTGTATTTGGTTGAACCACTCGAAATTAATTTTGAGAAATCAAAATTGCTGTATCTCAAAAATTTTAAATATTCCCAAATATCGCTGTGTGGCATATCGTTAGAAAGAAAATTTAATTCTACAAAAAAAAGAGAATACTAATTAGTATTTTTTTTAAATAGTTCAGCAAAATGGGGCAAAATTGGAAAACACGATTTCGTTGTTTTTTTGGAAGCCCTTATCCACAAAGATATGGATGTGCAAATTTCACCGTTGGTTTCCCTTGAAATTCTACAACGAAATGATGTATCACATGACCACCTTCCCATTTAAAAAAAAGAAAGTTACATTTAAAATGGCGGATCCAAGATGGCAGATAATTTTTTTAACCACGCTGAAATGTAGAATCTTATCATCTGTGTCCATGATTCAAATTTCAAATTTGCATCTTTATTCGTTTTAGAACTATTTAGAGGGTCCGGAAATTTTTCAACACTCTATATAATACTATTTGTAAACCATACTTGTTGCAGTCGTTAGTGTGGAGCATATAGGCCGTCTGGTTCCCCGAAATCGATCAAAACATAAAATTCCATAAAAAGCGTGTTTGCTGCAAGCGAAGCGTAGCAGCCTATAATCCGAGGCGTCAAGGTAGGAACTGAAACAGCGATGGTTTCCTCTAAGAGCGGGTCGAAGCAGCACGTCGCCAGGGGCTGGAAGCTGAGACGCAAACAAATTTCACTAATATATTTTGTGCAGGCAGGCTGCTATACAGCGCCCTCGGAAGTTTTTTTTTTTTGGGGGGGGGGTTTAAAGGCCAAAAACCTGGGTGGTTATCATCGCCTTCGCGCCTTCGTAAGTAGACATATTTCACAAAACAATAGTTGGTCGAAACCCTTATCATATAAACCTAATTTGGAAATTAGCTCAATTCACGTTAGCGCTTCAGATTAATAATTCAGATTATTATTTCTGGAGTTCGGTTGCGCTATAATGCCTCAATCATGAGAGTTGTCGAGTTATAATTATATCAATACTTACGGTTTTGCTTGAAAAGAAAATGTATATTGCGTGAGTTCCAGACCTATAAAATGTTCAGGTCCTACTGGAATTTTAAAATATTTTCAGTTTTGGTTTTGATTGTTTTTACCATATTAACATTTCCGGACGTATCCTTCATACAAATGAGTTTAGAGCCATTGTAGCAGTAGTGTATCATTGTGAATTGGAGATATTAAGAATTTCACTACCGCATTATTTATTAAACCTTTTTGTTTTTTTCGTCTGGTTAATAGTATATTTCACAACTAGTGGGAAAAGTGTAATTTTTCCTGGTGCGAGTCGTATTTAAATTACGAGTTGTAGACGAGCAATTTAAAGAGAACGAGCATCTGAAAAGAAGATTTTCCCATGAGCTTTGAACACTATTTTTCACGATACTACAGCAAAAAATTATTTCATACAACCGCAAAAAAAAATATAATTATTACAAATATCGCATACTTCGCTAGGTTTTATGCATTTTTCATTTAACCACTTACAGAATTCGTTTTAGGATTCTTCATATTTACACTTAGATTTCGCCGGTAATAAGTCTTGACTTATTTCTTTTCAAAAGCCTCTTGTAATTCTTCCATTTGTACATCAACTAAACACGAAGGAAAGCAGATACATCGACACAATGTTTTAAACAGATGGGCATTACTTCAATATTGTACTGTTGTAATCAGATGATTTATATTCACAAGTGAGAATATAGTTTATCCTCACTAGTGCGGATATGACGAACTTTACCTGGCAATGTACGCAATAGAAAAGCAACTGGTATTAAAGTAGTCTCATGAAAAATATATTTGTATTGAAGTGTACTTTTTATGGTGTGTCATTTCAGGAAATTGTTTAAAGGAAATTATTGTGAATCCTTTCCCCACCTAGCAAAATCCTTAAAGAAATCTAAAAATCCAAAGTTAAAGTTCAATTTACACAAAAACGGTAGGGCTTGTAAAAAAACTACAAACAATTCAGAAAAGTGATACAAAATTAGGTGGTTCCATTAAAATTTTGAGGCACATATAAAAATGGCTGATGTTATCACAAATTTAAAACCTTAGACTTATTAAAAAAAATGTATGGAATGCCTGCGTACCTCAGGGAAGTGTCTTTGAACCTACCATGTACTTATTCTTCACAAAGGTACCATGATAAACCACAAGGATGAGAGTCAAAAACGGCTACTTTTGCCCATATTAAACAAAGTTAATGCAATTTCTGTTTTTCCTTAATTTTAAAAATGTTTCGTAAATATTAGGGGAAGTCTTAGGTTGATATTGGATGATAAACTTAACTGGAAGGGATGCAAATAAGCCTGACTGAATGATTAACATAGAATCAACGTGTAGTAAAAACTACTTACAAACACACAAATTGAAATTTATATTCTTATTGGGTCATAGACTCACGCTAAGAAAGGATTTTGAAAAATTCGGGGGTTCACTCAAAGCCTCATAACAGCTGTACGGATCAAATGCTTAGCAAAGCATATTTTTTGTTTGCATTCATTAACACAGCAATGAAATTACCAAATTTAGAATTAGTTGTTACTATTCACAACCAACATCTTTTAAGGTCAGATTAACATATTAAAAGCATACACAAACATATATCAAGGGAAAATACTTACTGTATTATAATTCTATTCAAATTTCTGTTTTATCATAAACTAGAGGGCTCTGTCTTTCGTTCGCTTCGCTCCCCAATTTCCGCGGTGAAGCAAACAGATTATCACTTAAGAAACAAAGGTGTCAATTATGGGAAGTATAACAATTTATTTTTATTGTAAATGGCTGTTACCCCCCAGTTTACCCACTAGACGTAACAATTTAAATTGCGTGTGTTATTATTTTTATTTTATTTATTATGAAACACTTAAAATTAATAAAGTGAGAAATTTTCCTCACTAGCTTTAAGGAAAGTATAACAATCAACATTTTGTATAGGGGTTTTTGCTACAATTTCGCCCATCAACAGTACGCGACAAAATGTAAATCTATGATACTTTTTCTATTTACCTTGTAAGAAATAAATGTATAAAATTTCATCTCACTAACTTTAATCAAAATATAACAATTAATTTTCATTCTTTTAGGGGTTGTTATCACATTTTCACCCCTCAGCAGCACGGGACAAAATGCAAATCTAGTATACTTTTTCTGTGTATCTTGTGAGAAATAAATGTACAAAATTTCAGCTCTCTAGCTTTAAGGAAAGTATAACAATTAATACTTATTGATTTAGGGGTTGTTTCAAATCTTAAATCAAAGTTAATTCTAGCCTATGTTACTCAGGTATAGTGTAGCTTTGTATTAGTAAAACTATTTTTTCAATCGGTTTAGTAGTTCCAGAGATTACCCCCCCCCCCTACATACAAACAAAAAAATTTACCTGTTTATAATATTAGTATAGATAAAACAACTGAATTTAATGAAAAAACTTAACATAATTTTAGGTAATTAATCAAAACACGTTTATTTGCAAACAATATTTAAAATTTTAAATCAAGTAATTATTATTCTAAAAATAACAGTTTTTTTTTTAGATTTGGTAAAAGCAAACAAAAGGCTTACTGTATTAGTCAAACATCTGGTGCTACAAATTACATTGTTTCCTTTAGTTGGTAATATACAAATTTGTTTGAAATGTTTTTTTATTGATTATTTAAATATGTATGGTGAAATGGTCTCGATATTTGTCTCGCATTAGATATGTATAGGTCATCGCTCATTTGTCATTTCCATGAAAACATCTGAGAATACAAAATCTTTTTGCATTGGATTTGCTACGGGTTGCCACCAGGGTTGTGGCGGAGCTTCTAGTGTATGCATATGTGTATATAAATTATACAAAATATACATTTCTGTAAAATAACAGTTCAAACAACTTTCTACGAGAAATTCAGTCGTTAGCAGATTTCTGTACACGTCGTAAAGTCTGTCAAATAAACAAACCAATAACCAACGACAACATGGCTAATTTAACTTTACCACTAACTGTTATATTCCATTAGGCTCATTTCAGATGGAACGTAGTTCAGCTTGTTTTATTAGTTATTGTGTGCAATTTGTGTTGATTTAAAAGACGCAATTACAACGAATTGGACATGTCGATAAACATACGCTAATGGTTGCCGTCCACAATCATTTACTGTTCCTATTTTACAATTAGTATTTAGTATCATTTATTTTACATTGCCATTGTATTTGTTGAATGGAAATGATCAACAAGTTAATTGGATATTAAATGAAACGAACTTAGGTTTTACTATACAATATACAGTAATATATCCTCAATCAAGAATTCATTCAGAATTGTTACAAGAAAGTATTTATAAAACCACTTACAAACAAAACAACGTTCTTAGAAAATAATTTACAAAGAAAACAACTTCTAAAACGACTTACAAAAAATGAACGATTTCATAAAACGAACTTAAAAACAAAACAAATTCCTCATAAAACCACTTACAAACAAAACCACTTCCTTATAAAACGATTTACAAACAAAAAAACTTCTTTATAAAACGATTTACATATAAAACAACTCACAAACAAAACAACTTCCTTATAAAACGATTTACAAACAAAACAACTTCATTCATTAAATTACAAGTGAACAATCATAGACCAAGACCGGGATTTGAACCCAGGACCTTTGCCTTTCCGTGGTAACACTCTAACAACTGAGCTATCCTGATCCTCCAGATATTGGTCGATGTTATCTCACTTGTACGGTTTTAACGCATTTATGAATTAATAGACTGAATACCTCAAATTGCGACATTGAAAACAACCTCAATTCTTTTTGCAGCCTACAGTGGTGTTTTTTAACTTGTAATTTAATTAACGTAACCCTTGCTAAGGAAGCGTGTAAGCACGCAATTTATTAAAAATTAAAAATAATAAAAACAACTTCCTTAAAAACGATTTACAAACAAACCAATTTCCTTATAAAACAACTCACAAACAAAACAACTTCCTTATAAAACGATTTACAAACAAAACAACTTCTTTATACAACGATTTACAAACTGAACAACTTCCTTATAAAACAACTTACAAACAAAACAACGTAACCATAAATCTACTTACAAATAAAAACACTTCAATATAAACAACTTACAAACAAAACCATCCTCATAAAACAACTTACAAACAAGACAGTTTCCTCATAAAAGAACTTACAAACATAACATATTCCTCATAAAACTAATTACAAATACAACAAATTCCTTAAAAAAACACTTACAAACAAAATAATTTCCTCATAACACAACTTACAACAAAACAATTGTTGTTTAAAACAACTTATAAAAAAGACAACATCCTTATAATACAACTTACAAACAAAACAACTTCCTTATAAAGCAACTCACAAACAAAACAATATCCTCATAAAACAACTTACAAACAAAACAACGTCCTTATAAAGCAACTTACAAACGAAATAAATTCCTCATAAAACCACTTACAAACAATACATCTTCCTTATAAAACCACTTGCAAACAAAACGGATTCCTCTAAAAACCCACTTACAAACCATATAACTTCCTCATGAAACCACTTACAAACAAAACAACTTCCTTATAAAACAACTTACATACAAAACAACTTAATTATAAAACCACTTACAAACAAAACACCGTCCTCATAAAACCACTTACAAACAAAACAACATCCTTATAAAACAACTTACAAACAAAACAACTTCCTCATAAAACAACTTAAAATAAAATAAATTCTCCACAAAACAACTAACAAACGAAACAACTGTATTATAAAACAACTTACAAACAAATAAACGTCCTCACAAACCAACTTACAAACAAAACAACGACAAGTATCAAACTACAACTGCGAAATGTAATATTTATTAATTTAATTTGTTCTTACTAGTCAAGTTCAATCCTTATATATGCCAAATTAGTAAAAACTAATCTTCTAAAACGAGCATTTATCACTTTTATTATATTTCTTTTCTTTCTTAGTTCTAAAAATTTAGTATCCAATTTATTTTGAAATATTTTCAGTAGAAGCAGAGAAATCGTTTCAAGTCATAGTTTATCCACCAGCTCAAAGTGACTAAACTCTTATTAAAATTCACTTACGTTAGAGAAAGTCTTGTAAAATAAATCAAATGACGTCGTTCTCATATTAGCAACAGAACACAGGTTGGGCGCCATTAAACACAGCTGTTGCTTTAAACACAGGCTTAGCTTGTTCAGCGCCTTGTCACATTACTCCTGTCTAGGAAGTACTTCTAAAACCTTCCCGTGGTAACGATAACTTCCGCTATTTAACGACGCGACGTAACCTGCGAGGTTTCATAATTAGGATAATTTATTTTATAGCATTTTAAACTTACTTTCAGAAAAGGAAGAAATTAAACCCATACTTATGTGGTATGAAGTTATTAAAAAAAAAACGTATTTACATTTTGTAGTTTATTTCCTTTCAGACAGTTCAAAGCGTGGTCTATATGTAAAAATAAAGAAATAATTCGATCACGCAGAGCTGATGTGAGTTGAGCGAATTTAAAATATTAAGTTT
>JAGFPH010006231.1:21951-35726 GCA_018207615.1 Philaenus spumarius
TTGATAATAATAAACAGCAACTGATAATTAAATAATATTACAAGAACAATTCAAACTCCTTGTATCATGGTTATTGTTTATGAGATGTTCTGCATATTTAGACCTTTAGTTTTAAACAATAAGTTCTTTTCAGTTTTCATTAATTGAATGGGATTTGAGTATTTAAAAGAAAGAAGAGAAGGAGTTAAAGCTGATAGAAGTTAGTGAGGAGAAGGCAGCTCCAAAAACTTAAACCAAAGGTCTAAATATGCAGAACATCTCATAAACAACAACCATGATTACAGTAATATCGATTCCGACCTTAAAATTTTGCATGAGACCAGAGAAAGGGAAAACTACTAGATATATTAGAAGAGTTCCAAATTTGTTCCCACGACAAGCAAGATCCTGACATCCTACTAAATGACAAATTGAACTTTGCTTCCAACGCAATATATGACACACTTAATGCCTTGAGTAAGATAAATAATTCAGTCAACTGAATAAAGACAAACTAGTAGGATGCATGCGGACCGTCAAATTATATTTATTATAAATCTTTTAGTAAAATCAGTGACTGTAGTATTTTTTAAATGTGTATTGTGTTTATGTATTTGTGTTTTTAATGTGTGAAGTTTGTATTCATGACGAGATCAAAGCCTGATGATGTCTCTGTATAGATGAAACGGCCGTAGCTAATAACATTCACATAGGATTATTTAAACAGACCTAAAAGGTAAATACCATAATTATATTTATAATAATAATCCAGAAGCTTAGAATAAAATAAATAATAATATTCCGACATTCAAACGTTAAATGATTATAAATGGAAAACCAAGGCGTCAATAAATAAACGGGGTACTCCATTGTTTATTTATGTAAAATTTTGCATCGGAATAACGTGTTATACGTCTACCTTTCTACCTTTCAATATTGCGCATCCAAGATGGCGGGCAAACATTAAAAACCCACCTAATGCAGGTTTTTAAACTATGTAGACAATTTTTTTTCTGCTTCAAAATACCTCTTATATATATAGTATAAAGTCGTTTAAATACTTGAATTTCACTCTGTATATTTAATTAAGTTTTTATTTACTGCACCAATAAGATTGCATTAATTTGTCTAATTTTGTTTTATGTAAACATTTTGTTGTAAGTGTATTTTTTTTCTGTTATAATATGTAAATTGTAGAGATGTATTACTTCGATAAGCACATGTGCATGTGGAATACACATTACAACTACTCTATTTATATATCGTGACATAGATTAATCTATTCAATGAAAACCCTACCTTATATTATACTTTGTTTATGTTTACAACTTCGCTCAAATAATTCAGGGGGGAATACTTAGTACAGTAATTACAGGAAAATTAATTAACCGACAGTGCTACATAAATAAAGAGTTAAAGTTATTGATTTCACGTCAGCCAAACTAAAGAATCTCAATTCTGAAAAAAAGAAACTGTTTTACGACAGCCTTCATTAAAATGCCACTATCCTGTGAGTTAAAAGTACACGAAATTGTAATAAGTTTGTAAAATTAATAAACGAAGCACGCAGTGCAATGTGTATTCAAAATATTCTTAACACTGGGGTTGTTGTGCGAAGCACGCAATGCATTGTGTATTGAAAATACTCCCAATATTTGGCTAAAAAAGATAAGGAAAATAGTTTTAAATATTCTGTTACATTTCTATAACCCTTGAACTGTCATTGTAATTCTTTTGCTATGCCAAGCCATTTTGTGCGTTTGCAACAATTTTTTTTAAATTCGCCAAATATAGCAACAATTGTATAATTATAATTATTATACTCCAATCAAAAAGTGTTCCATACCTTTTTTATAGGAAAAGGTTCAAAACAATATATATATGCCAGTAAAAAAATTATAGATGTAAAATTTACAAAGTTATTTTTAGCTCAAGGAACAAAAAAAAGTTTAATAAAGGAAGAAAAAGTTCAACTTGAGGCCTAGATAAACAGTAATAAAATGTTTTGGAATTTTTTCAAAATGTTCAAAAGTTTTGTAATTTAGTTATAAATAAAAGTATATACGAATACATATAAATTTCATTTTTTTTAAACACCAGTTTGTATGATCCTACTACAAGACTGATAGCAAAACTAGTCCTAGTTTGAATAGTAATTTAGGAATATATGCTTTGAACAAAAATGAAATATTATTATAACTAAGTGTAGTGAATAAATCATAGAATTGAACTGTACACTTGAAAATTCTTATTTTATAAGCTTAATTTCTCATAGTTTTACTAGTATCACAAAATTAGATCAAATTGACAAATACTCTCGGACCCAGCCTATCCATATCTTGCGTGTCTAGACTATGGGAACAATGCAGACCGTGAGAACTGCGCTTATTGATATCTTTAAATGTATGTATTTCCCAGGACTGTACGAATAAAATCCTAACAGTAAATGTGGTTTACTTTACGCGAATCGAAAGGAGGTAATTTTCTCTTCAAATCGATATAAATGTATCTATACAAATGTATTGAATTGTAATAGATATATTGATTGTAAAATGTGCTTTCTCATTGGTTGAAAACTGTCCAATTGCAAGGGTTTACAGAAAACTTTATATTTTCGAAACTATATGAGTGACGACTGATTGGGAGGTAGTTTTAGAAATTTAAATCTTGACGAATATAAAAGGTATCTTAATATTATTTTCAAAACAATTCTGTCAAACAATATTGAGCCATTGAGAAGAGATAAAGTTGAGTAATTTCTTTGTGGTTTCTCGCGCGGCATTAGCTTTTTAGAAAAGTACAATTTTAAAACGATAACTAAATATGTT
Organism: Philaenus spumarius; assembly: GCA_018207615.1. Lineage (NCBI taxonomy): Eukaryota > Metazoa > Arthropoda > Insecta > Hemiptera > Aphrophoridae > Philaenus > Philaenus spumarius. Next base: position 24,759 of record JAGFPH010006231.1, read on the forward strand.
CTAGAACAAATTTGTAAATACAAAAATTAAAGTTGAACATATTTTCTTTCCAATGATTTTTGTATGATTGAGATTGGATGACGTTTAGTGGGTGAAATATTCAATACAAGTAGAGTTGTCACATTCTACTCGATTCACTAATGTGGCTATCTGAGACCCCTCGAATAATAAAATTAAGTGTTAGTCTGTTTTTCAATGCACAGGCACACGATGTTGAACCATCTGAAATGGCCAACAAAGAGGGACGAAGTGAGCCCTAATGCACCTCGTATACGATTTTAAATTAATTGTTGTTTTAGTTTTTGAGAGAAAAACGTGATTATTAACCCTCTCAGTAATTCGAATCATACTTTGTTCAATAAGAAAGAAAACTATGTTATGAAAATACCTATGTAATACGTTATTTATTGTAATTTTTGATAGCTTTGCTTCACTGCGAAAATAAAAAATTGTTAGTTAAATTTTATGAAACTTAGTTAAACTGCAGATACAATCTATTTATATATAATTGGACGTTAATAAAGTATAATCTTGAAGCACAAGAAAACTGATCCAAATATATAAAACGAAAGAGTAAACAGGCTTTTTGTCTGTTGGACTGTGGGTTTGTACACACGAATATCCACAATGGGTGAATAAATTTGGATGTGGTTCAGAGATATACTGAGATGAGCTCTTGCTAACATTTAAAATAAAAATGAAAATTATTTGTCAGTTTTAAAGTGCATCTCGCGCGTGTTGTAATTAACGGCGCTGTGTATGCAAAACCCCAACTGACAGTGGGTATCAATATTGCATAAACGCGCCTGGAATTAAAAAGACAAAATTGTAGCAGAACATCGTGGAAAGTAGAATGCCCACGAGTGGTTGATGAGAAATTCAATAGAAGTGACATTGTATAGCCTACTCACGATGATCGCCTACAACGATTTTTTGAAACACATCGGGCTTATGATGCCATAAAATTTCCTTTACTTTATTGCCAAGGTGAAGGTGGGTGACATTTTGGAAGGATGCGTAGATAATACGTGGTGTTTGCACGTATGCAATCGCAAGCACTGCTAGTTATTGATATAATAACTTAATATTATTGGTTATTATGTAAAATTACTGTCTTTATAAAGAAATACATCCGCAATAGTGAAATTCCTTTGTTACACAAATCATAGCAATTCATAGACCATTCGTATTATCAGCAATAGTCGCCATTTTGCGAAAAATGTCATCAGAGAAGCAGGTCTGACTTAGAGACGGCCTTAATACAATCCAAAATGAAAGGCTATCTCATTTCTTTTGCAGCTTTACAAATTTTAAATCATGTTTTTCTTCTGGAGTAATTCATATCCAATTTTTAAATGCCATTTTCAAATAACTGTAATTCAAAGTCAAAACGCGCCGACGCGACGTAATGCACACGTTAGTTCGAATTGATAATTTATAATTTATTAATTCAGAGCTACTAATGTTACGGTTCCTATTTACATTGTATAAATGCAGGCGAAATGTCCTGTTTTTAATTCATAACCAATTACAGCCATTCATTTTGGTAAAAATATTCGATTCATTTAAACGAATAACTATTTAAAATAAGTGCAAGGTATACATTTCAAAAGTTACTAGCAAATTTAAACAAAATCTTTTCTATTGAGTGTTGTTTCAGTCTGTTTCATTCAGAGTTGGTTTCACTCTTTCCAGTCAAGCTAAAATTGCTTTTTGTTTGATTCAAACAAAATGTCTCATGTAGTGTGTTTCCACATTAAGTGATTAACAAAGTAGAGCCACATCAGTTTAGTTAGTTAATTATCTGCGTTTATGAATCACTCTGTTACGTTTATAGAGCATTTTAGTTTCTCAAAAACTTGATTTTTTGTTAAAAATAGACGCCATTAGTCTACTAATTACGGTGTGCGCCAACATTAATAGTTCTGCAATTAAATCAACTGTTGCAGGTTTCTAAAACTGCTGTTAAACGTTGCTAATTATTAGATTGTTTTTTAACACGTTCACTACTACGCAAATTTCGTATTTCCTACGCTAGGAGCTGACCTTTTATTTTTTATATTAATAGCCTAAATGAGTAGAAATTACTTGATTTTTGATTTGTAACCTTTCTACGTAATAATCACTGATATTTTAAAGCGGATGCACATGTGCGTCCATAGCACATAGGCTTAAAATTGGCGTGCGAAGCACGCAATGCTCTGCACATTGAAAATTCCCGCAATGCTCTGTTTATTGAACATACTCCCAATACGGGGGTTGGCGTGCGATGCACGCAATGAACGGTGTATTGAAAATTCTCCCAATACGGGGAGTAGCGTTAGCGTGCGAAGCACGCTATTCACTGTTTATTGAAATTACTATCAATAAGGGGGTCGGCGTGCGAACCCAATGCTGTGTATTGAAAATGCTCCCAACACGGAAGTTGTCATGCGAAGCAAGCAATGCACTGTGCACTGTGCGTCATAGTGTTCAGTGTCAAGCTCACATAAGTCCTTAGCAGTGAACGTGTTAGGTTTAGTTAACCATACTGTAAAGTAATGGCTCGTGACGTACCACACAGGAAAAAGTTTTTATCGTATGCGTTATTTCCCCTCTTCCAGAACAGATACTGAGGTCCTAGTTTGATGTGAACTGCAAATAAATTTACAAGTAAAAATATTTGCTGTAAAATCAACAGTTTCTGAGATCCCATGGGGGCAAACTTAAATAGATCACTCGTTACATGAAAAAAATAGCAACAAAATTGAAAAACGATTCCAAGTCATCAGACAAACGCGTAGACATTTTGTTTTATGACGTAATATTAGTAGCATAAGTAACATCTCGTTTACATCACTGCAAAATGTAATGTTATACATTTCGTTTAGTTTCATATTAACTCTGACATTAGATTTGAAACGAGTGACTGTTACTTGACACGTAAAACGAACTGTTGTTTATTAACTGTTCCAGTAAACACTTCCGATTTCCATGGCAACGCAACCTCGTTTGTTACATGCTATATCGCAACTGAACGAAAGACATTCTTGTCTATCAAGCTACTTGACTGTGTTTGACATTTTAACTGTTTTCATTTACACTTAAAACGTGCTAGGCGATCGAAACGTCATTGTCAATTTTGAGAATTTTATGTTGTATTAGCTTTTTCAATCGATGTGTAACGATGTTACGCAATCATGTAACACTTGACATCTACTGTATGTGTAAAGATGAAAGGTCTGCGGGTATGTATGATCCCATGTGTCCATACACAGCCAGACGGATTGAAAGCAAATTTGGCATAGTCATTAATTAGCGACAGATGGTCATTTTATTAATGCCGTAGAGATATTTCGATTCCTTAAATTTAACTGGTTAAAATGGAATAATTATTCTAAAACAAAAAAAGCCTTTAACTCCCGTGAAACTAGGGAACTGGATTTTACACAATTGTTTCTTATGCGGTACAAGAAATGCAAATTTCGGTCACTACCGTCTGATGTGTTAAAAGGGGTTATAACTACCCCTATACAATAAATATAAATTCCACTTACTTTCTACAAACTAGAGAGCTGAAATTTGATACATATTATGTTGTATATAGGAAAGAAATAATGTTTGTATTTCAACTACAAGAGGTGAAATGGGATACTACACTTAAAACGAAATACCAATACGTGCACTTGATATGAAGTAAGCGACCTGAAACTTGGTACATATTACTCTTACGTTATACAGGGTGTCCTGCGACCATATGAACAAACTTTGTCACGTTATTCAGCATGTCAAAAGAAACAAAAAATGTAAAATAACATGTGTCCTATCTCATTCCGTTTTCGGTCTGTCTGTCTGTATGTGTTTTTTACAAAATACTTAATATTTTTAGAAGTAGAAAAGATATCGAGCTCAAACTTTGTACACCTATTTGTTGCGTAACCTTTTATCACTGTACGAAAAATTAGAAAAATATTTTAAATATTTTCAAAATGGCGACCGTTTATAATTTTTAAAGTCAAATATCTCAAAAACCGCTAACTTTACAAAAAAATTAATTAACGCCCTACATATTTCAATAGGGATCGTTTCTGTGAGTAATCTAAAACACGGGTGAAATCTTTCGGTAGCTGTAACTCTCTAACGAAGCATTTCCAGACCTATGAATAAATTAAATTTTTTCGTAATTTTTGCTAGTGGAATCAGCTCAGAAAGTGCTCGGAACATTATGCAAATAACTTATTATTTTAGCTCAAAATAACTTTAAAATATTTTGTTTCTAGAGTAATTCTGGGTATTGCTGACAACTACCAAGAAATACATTTTTCCTTTTTTTTGTCGATATCTCTGTTGTCCTTTAAGCTACAGAAAAAATTAAAAAACCATTGAGTTTTTCATTAAAAAAGTAAACTTTTTTATCTCTTGTAATGTTTTTGTAAAGTTAGCGGTTTTTGAGATATTTGACTTTAAAAATTATAAACGGCCGCCATTTTGAAAATATTTAAAATATTGTTCTAATTTTTCGCACAGTGATAAAAGGTTACGCAAAAAATAGGTGTACAAAGTTTGAGCTCAATATCTTTTCTACTTCTAAAAATATTAAGTATTTCGTAAAAAACACATACAGACAGACAGACCGAAAACGGAATGAGATAGGACACATGTTATTTTACATTTTTTGTTTCTTTTGACATGCTGAATAACGTGACAAAGTTTGTTCATATGGTCGCAGGACACCCTGTATATACACGGTGTCCAAAAAGTCCCACCACTTTTAACTTTCGAACAAGTAGAAATAAATAAATGAGCTCCGGGTTGTCTTTATATGTCAAAGGGAGATTAATTTTGATGCAACTGACCATTTCAACCCCTTATCCCAAAATGGGGAATTGAGAGGATAATGCAAACATCTTAAATACAAACCCCCCTTTAAAAGATAACTCATTTTAAAGGGTTTGATAAATGAAGACGAATGGCACAAATTAGTGGTCTCTATCTTAACCCTATCGAAAATGGCGGCCAGTCAAATTTTTAATGTCCTATGTTAACACAACTTTAATTACGTTACAAACACTATGTTCCAGTGGAATGATCTTTGTACGTTATTTCATAAAATCAGAGGGTCATTCAAAATCTAGTACTAAACAAATATTTACACAATTTAGCATAAGCTTAAAAGGAACCAATAAACTTGCAGTTTTTAGATACAGCAGGTAATAGTCTTCTACGTTGAAAGCACAACTACTGATAACAATCCAGTAATAACAGCATATAGTGATTTTTTAGCATTTAATCTAAATTTAGAGTTAAGGTAAGTCCTTTAGCTTTATTACCAGTGACGTACCTAATTAAAAAACTGTGTTAGATGTTTTCAACTTTGACTGGCCGCCATTTACGATAGAGTTAAGACAGATACCTCTAGTTTATGCCACTCTTATTCATTTATCAAGCCTTTTAAAATGAGGTATCACTTGATGGGGGATTGTATTTGAGACTTTTGAATTACCCTCTTAACCCATCATTTTTGGGTAAGGGGTGAATTGGTCGGTTACACCAAAATGCATCTCCCTTTGTCATATAAAGATATCACGAAGCTCATTTATTTATTTCTACTTGTTCTAAAGTTAAGGGGGGGTTGACTTTTTGAATACCCGGATTATATAGGCTATAGGAAAGAAACACGATTCAGTTCGATATTTTTGTCTAAGGCGTAAAGTATTATTTTTTTATCTGAGTAGATAAATTGTATTGATAGAGTGAAATGCACCTCAAGTCTTGATTTATAATCTTCATGTTTGTTCGTGAGTTATGATTAACGTACTGGCGGAAAACATGTGCTTACGTGCACTTAGTGGCACAAAGATGACCATTTTCGTTGTATTAATCTCGATTTGGACGAAACTCACTATGTGTTTTTTATAGGGAACTTGGATCTGAAATGTTTTTTCGAACTGCTCTTTATGGTAATGCAATATCCGGCTATTTATTTTATTCGTTTACTCATATCTGCAAGAGAAGCTATTTTAAAATATAAAAAGTGCAATTTTTTAACCATGAAGTTTGTACTTAATGCGTGCGAGAGAAGTGACTATAGAGATTGCATAAAATCTTTAAGAAGACTGTGATGTTTGAATTTGTACTAATTATATGTAGGCTTCAAACATTACTTTATGCAATTGATCTATTACAGTATGAGGGAGATATAGCTAGGGTACGTGCTTAGCGATTATTACTCGTGAGATGAGTGATGAAATTGTCTTGGAGTTGCGCAATGGCAAAAAGAAAGTTTGCGCATGCGCGGGACAGCTTAGTTGGTTTATGTCTCCCCTCTTCTACCTCCCCTCCTACGCGCATCGAGAGTTTCATCACTCACATCAAGGCATGTACTTCTCACTTAATTTTGAATCCAGACATCATATATTTGCAGAGCCCCTCATACCCGTACAAATTGTAACGTTGTTTTTTATGTATTTATTTAGCGAAAAATTTCGAGGCTGTGAGTACATTATAAAGTCTATTCTTTGCATGAACACATATAACATATAGGATGTTGAATTGTGATCGACTTTGACTTGTTAGTTTTAGTACTTGTAAATACACATATCTCGGTTGGTCATATTTATACATACATGTATATATTAAATATGCGATACGAGTAGCTTCAAAGTATGGAAAGTAATAGCCTTGATTTCACGAGTAGTCAAATAATTGTATAATTTTTTTAGTGAATGCATTAAGCGCTAAAATAAAAATGTAGTTTTTAAGTTGACGACCTATTTCTGTGCAATTTGTATAATATACGTTAGAAAAAAGCTGTGACGTCACGTTTGCTAGTAATACTATCGCATATTTTTTAACGTGTAAGTTGGATTTTAGTGAGAAATATGCCTTGAAATTGTACCGATTTTTTATATTTATAATTTAGAGTCTATTGAAAAGTGAAAATTTAGTATTTTGCTGTTTCGTTACATGTATCCCATCATGCGGTAGTTCATTAAGTTTGTGATAAATTTACAACCAAAGCTACTCTAATTTGAACCGGGAAACGCATTGGGAAAATTGCTTATAACATAGTGTCATTTTACCGTTTTGCTTAAAAACTTGTTGCAATATTAATTCATATTTATTTATAGTTGTGGACAGCATAACTCTGAACCAGGAAAAGGTTAGGGTCTTCTGCCCGGCGGTCCCTAATTAATTAGTGGTGCTTGGCTCAACTCAATGAAAACAAGTACTAGGTGCCAATACCAAAAAGTCAGTTTAATTAATGTCAAAAATTATTAAAAACATCATATTACGTTTTGTATTTAAATGTCGATTATTTTTACTTTCTCCACCCTATACGTAGTATATGGAGAAAGTATTGTTTTCGTAAAAATGTTCGAATTTGAATTTTCAGTTGAATTATCTGTTTTGGTGCTCCCAGAACCCCAAAAAATGGTTTAGTGCAATTATCAGTGTTGGTGCTCCCTGAACCCAAAAATATTTTTAGAGGAATTTTTTGTTTTGGTGCTCCCTGAACCCAAAAAAGTGTTTTTATAGTGGTGTCTGTCTGTCAGTATGTATACACGACCAGAGAGGACACTATTGGTACGATTTTCATGAAATTTGGTATGTAGGTACTAAACCCTAATATCTCCAGGCGTTTTATTCATTTTTTTGAATTTTTAATTTTTAAGGGTAATTTACCCCTAAAAACCCATAAAAAACGACAAAAATGCACATTTCTCAAAAACGGCTCTAACGATTTTGATCAAATTTTCAGTATTTATAGTGCTTAGGATGCCAAACAAAATGACACCACCCGCTTTTATCAAAACTTCGGCGTTTTATACTTATGGGGAAATGTTTAAAAATAAACAAGTTTATGTTGTCAATCTAGCATCGCGGCGGCGGCCGCACGGGGTAGCACCATGTTAGCGATCACGGCCAGTAATTCAAAGGTCGCGCGATCGAATCCCGCCTAGGACAATAATTTTTTTATACGATTGACGTAGGTAGAATATTATTTTTTTGTTTTGTTATAAAAAGTTATAAATAAAATGATTGAAAACAATATTATTTTGACTACAGTAAGTTGGGAGAAAGTTTGTGTCAGTTAACTGATACCGTTTATTATACTAAATTTGATGTAAATTTTAAAACTAACTTTTAATGAACAGTGGAGATAAAATACAATTCATATAAAAACGTGAACATATGGAGGGACAAAAAATACTCTATGTATGATTGTAGTAATTTTTTATTGTTTCATAACCAGAACAATCGCCGGTTTCAAGGAAAATTTGAAAACGTAATTAATATACTATGTAACTTAGCATGTCGTGAGATAAGTTTACTTTAAGGGTGTTTTTAACAATTAAGTTCCAACGAATTATGTTTGCTGTTTAAATTGATTTAATACAATTAATTAAACATTATTAATAAATTTTAGAGAATTTAATTGCTCTTTGGTTCGCACATCTGACGCAATATGGGAGGAGGTTTGTTGAAAATTTCACAAACTATATTTACTGATTTAGTAATAAAAACAACTTAAGAAATATAGTACTTGAGAGATTAATTTATACCATAGTTTTTCCCGTATTTGTATGGGATTTCTAAGTGTAAAGCGACGCTTAAAAGGAAAAGGTCACAGAAAATGCGAGGTCTCACGATCCCAAAAATAATCGAATTGATGTGTCCGTGGTGTGGGACTACGACGTTCTCCTTTTAAAGTCTTTGATTCCAATACAATTGGATTTTAGGATTGTTTCGGTCTATAGATCTTGGAAAAATTGTTGTGAAGGGTGAACAACAGTTATATATTTTATGTTATTAAATGTTACTGAATGTGCTGGAAATCCATTTTAAAAATACATTAAAGATATAACTGTCACTTTGTGTATTTAGAATGGTTATTCGACTGGGTACAACGTTTACGTTTTAAGAATTACTAGACACAAAATGAGTAGTTGGTTTCTACTGAGTTTATTTTTAGGAAATGTTTATATTCATTGTCATAGGCAACCAACAGTGCCCAATATCATTAATCATTACTTGTGTTTACCAGTTTCAATAATTCAATGCAGTTTTAAACTTGATCTAGTCTGGACAAATATAAATTATTTGAAAAAGTTTTAATTGAAACAAATTTATTCTTGGCGAAAGATATGATTAACTCCATTGAGCAAATTTGGACATTTTTACGAACAATCCACACACATACTTAATATATTTGAAAAAAACGAAAGTGTAGAATTTAACTGTAACCACAAAGGTTAAACCGTAAATAATATTAAATTGTAAATATTAAATGTGTGATAATTATAATAAAAGTAATAAAAAGCCTGTTTTTTTTTTTAATTTGAGGATATTTACACTTCGTCTAACCTATCTGGGCAAAACTCTCCCAAGAATTCATACAATATTTGTGCAAGGAACGTAGTTGCTTTTGATAAAACTCATAAAAAAACAAATGAATACAAGAACAAGCATGTTCGTTCACTGTACTCGGGCGTAATGGCCTATTGCATTGAATGAGGGGAATAAGAAATGCAATCTCCTTCTCTCAAGTAACACAGAATATATAGGGAACACGTATCGTACGAAATTTTGATTAAGTATTAGGAGTAAACTAGCTGACCGTATTAGGAGTAAACTAATAAAAGTACCTAGCTGTACAGGCTTTGTAGTTAAAACTAAAAATCTAATTCCAAGAAAAATTATTTGTGAAAAATGCACGTAATATAATTTAGGACGTTTCAAAAATATGTCTCTATTTAAAAAAGTTATGATTATTAGTGAAAACATATTACGAAAATAAAAGGAAGTCTAAAATAAATACTAACCAAAACATAAAGCGTTAGCAGTTCAAGTGCTCCATGGTTATCTACCGGCTGTAAAGTATTTTTAAAAAGTACTGAACTTATATATAGTTATACATTTTTTATTTTTATTATAAATACAAATTCAAGTAAATTGTAAATTAAGTTTATACATTTATTAATTTTAATAAGTTTATTTATTAATACGTTTAAAAACTTAAGATAGTATTTAATTTAACAGTAAATACAAAAAAAATACAAAAAAAAAAAAAAAAAAAAAAAAACAGTTACTTAATCTTTTTAAATAAATATTGCTATATTTAAAGTAAATTATATTATAAACTAGCTGCCTGATCCGGCTTTGCACGGGTAGACAAATCAAAGTTAAATGTTTATTAATTAACAAAAAAAAAAATATATCAAAAATATATTACAATATGTATTTCTTATGGGGATTTTTAGTAACTTTGACCCCTAAACCACCACTAAAATTTCGAAATTTTTGATAACCTTTCTTAGCGAGCACCTAGGGCCCTAGAGGAAGCTACATAGCAAATTTCATTGCAATCCGTTCAGTAGTTTTTGAGAAATCGTGATGAGTGAGTCAGTGAGTGAGTGGTATTTGGCGTTTATATAAATATATAGATTGCCCAACAAGGCTGAATATTTAGTCCAATGTAGTATTTTTGTTGATTGATTTAATTATTTTTGGCGACATGTTTCTCTGCCACGGACAGCAATTTCAGACCGGCTAATTATGTCCACTTGTCAAATTATTTTTACAAATCACTGAACTTTCACAATCACATTAGTACATTGATTGTGTACATAAAAGTGTATCATATTTTGTACATAATAATTTCACCATTTATATGGCGCTTCGTATATATATATGGCACTCCCTGGAAGACTAACTTAAAAAGACAACATGCAATCCTGTTCAATTCTAGTACTTTGAGCCTGAATATAGTTATCTAGGTTTATTTGGTTTTGCGTTGTTCACAATATATCAAATCAGAAAGGTAATTGGGAGCAAAATTTAATTCCTACTAATTGTTTGAATTAATTTTGTGGCGTTTGTAAATTTCATATTGTTAGTAAAGTACATATTGTGGCCTTTATTTATTTAATTTATGACTGATATATTCTATTTTATGCAGGTGTAAGCATGTTCAATATTTATTCT
>JAGFPH010006231.1:50726-82449 GCA_018207615.1 Philaenus spumarius
CAGGTAAATTATTACAAATTAAAATAATAAAACCTATAATCTATTTTCACTTTTTAATGTTTGTATAACATTATTACATAAACATAATATGATTTACGTCATGATTTAAAATTACTTTTTCACTTATAGATATTTATTAATTTATCTTATTGAATAATTAATTGCTAAGTGACAGTTTATTGAAAACACACAGTTGGTACTACGATTTTTTTTGTTTGAATATGCTATAATAATTTACACTTTGAAGGAAATAGAAATCTTTGTACTACTTAATATTTTTTTTGGTGAATTAACTATAGGCCTACACTTATTTAAGACGACTTTATTGTTCATATAATAATGTAAAGTACGTTTTATTTTCCGTCAATGAATCTCTTTTTTAAAACTTGTTTAAAGCTTTTGAAGCATTTCGAGATATTTATCTCATCTTCAGAAAATCCCACTATAAATGTAGGTTGTCAAAAAGTTAATTTCACAAACACAAACACATAACACACAACACATTTAAAATACACAGTATGTAGATGCGCATCTTATGACTCCCGGATATCGATTCATATAGAGGGATTTTCTGAAGATGGATTTTTATCTCGAAACGAGTCAAAAGCTTTAAACAAGTTTTACAAAAGAGGTCCACTGACGGAAAATAAAAGGCATTGCACTTTATTATATATATTAGTGACCTGATAGAGGGAAAATGAATTCAGTTATTGTTCAGATACTCTCGAATCATAAATCTTAAATCTAGAAATACCTCTTTATATTTTATTCTCTTGATGCCCTTGGAAAGTGAGATAAAATATCCGTAAAATGTTAAAAATATTGCCAATTTTGTACCTCTGTCAGAACATTATTTTCATCAATCGAAATTCTAAAAACCTATCAACAAAACTCTACCGGCCAGGACAGATTGACTGGGTTGGGATTACTGTTAATCCATCGACAGACGCACCTCAATGTAGATAACGTTATAGATTACTTGTAGTGAAGAAGGCTGGAAGATTAAATTTATTTGAGTAATATCTTACGATTAATATCTGTTTGTAATTAATCTGCTATCATTAAAATAAAATAAAACTTTTTATTGCTTGGAATTTTTATTAAACCAGTAAAGTTTTGAATCCATAAATTCTCTCAAAATATATATTTCTGGCTACTAACTTGGAGATAAGAAAAATCTGATCAGTTATTTATCTTTAAGGAGAAACCTAAAACATGTATTAACCATATCCCAAAACCCCTTCTTACCTTCCCACCAACTTTTATCCTATAAATTTCTAGTGAACGCACAGAACTTGTGATACTCAAATTAAGTAATTTTTTAAAACTTTGATTTCTGCGATAAGAAAAAAATGCTTCGCACTAAAAATGTGTTTCACACCAACAATCAAGAATATTAGCATTTTTATTATATGAAAGAGTTTAATGACAAACTGTAATAGATAGATGCTCTTCCCGATTATTTAAATATCTTTTTATTGCTAACTTATCTTCCATTTAGTTTTTTTTTTAAATTTAACAGGTCTTCTCGAGACATAACAGTTAAACGAGCGTTTTTAAAAGTCTTTAAATTGTTTTAATACTGTTCGACCTCATTTTTAAAAGCAGAAAATGAACTAGATAAATAAATTAAAGCAGAAGCAACAAAAACATGAACTAGATTTTGTTGGAGATGTGCTTATACATTCATATAAGCTTTGTTCCAAGCAGTTTTTTAATTAAACCTTACTACGAAATACTAACCTTTGATTTTTATGATATAGAAAATGTAATAAGTTAATGTTACAAAAAAAATATTATAGAAATAGAAATTAAAAATTGAACAATTAATTTTAATGAACAGTTAAATAATTCAATTATTGTACTAAAATCCATTTGTGTTTGATTCCTATACCATTACAACTAGCTTCCTAAATTATCACAGTTAATTCATCTTAAGAAATAATATATTCTTTTACAATTTAAATCTGATTGAACATAAATCATTTCCACATGGGCACAAAAAATGCGCGTGGGAATGGTTCAGCTTCGATACACGAAAGAAGTTCCATAATTTAATTGCTCTTGATAGATATCGCAGTACTAATTTCGTAAGCTGGACTTCAAATAAAACTTAATAATTTCATACAAAAAACACTGTAAAACTAACTAAATGACTTACTTGCTTTATGAAGATTTCCTTAGGCCAAAGGCTCTAAAACCAAAACGATTTCTACATTTACATAGGTTTGATAATCTACTCATTAACTTGACTTCCAAGCTGGTACATCAATTCTTTAACACATTCTTTGAAGAAATACACAGGATATACCAACTCATCTTTAAGCTGCCTTGCATATTGTTATAAAGTTTTTTGTATTGGGATGCTTAGTTTATCTAACTGAGCTTGTCTCGTAGAGTACGAATGAGTTGTTTTGGTGAATATATAATAATGATTGTAATGGATAGATAAGTAAAAAGAGTTTTCTCACTTAAATTTTAATTAAATAATTTGTTAGGCCTAAGTTATCTGAAAAACACAACACTTGAAAGTTAATCTAAAATCGATGCTACGAGGAGAGGTGGTTGCGCCCTTAATTAGATTTTCCTTTGGAGCAATTAACAGTCCGACACTAATTACTTGGTCCATTTTATTCCTTAAAAATCAACACATTCAAAAAATAATGTTTAATTTGAATTACTTGATATGATTCAAAAAGTTATAGTGTGGGATGAAGTAATAATAAGTATATATATTTTGTTACCGAAAATGGTGTCGGTTTGTTAATGCAGTCCATACAAACTTGAATTTACTTAAATAGACTAAAACCCTTAACTGGGTTATCTGAAGTTTCATCTATGGTAAATTTAGTTTCGATTCTTTTCACAAAGTGGAGAATTTTTGGATACTCAAAGTGTTTCGATATATTAAAGTAAAGGGTGAAAAGCAGAATGAATGGCACTTAAAAACATTAAAATGGTTACACAAATATATATAATATTTTTATTAGTATAACATATATAAACCTTTTGAAAAATTTTCAAAACGGTGGGAGACAAAAAGGCTGGGCCAGGCTAGATATTAGGTTAGGGATTAGCGCACAGCTGACCAGGTTAGAAATTATTTCAGATCGTATAGGTTCTGAAGATATCTAAAGATCTTATGTTAAAAGAAACAAACTCAGATCTTAGGTTTAAAAAAAATTATCGACAGATCTTAATTTGAAGGAAAAAATAGTTATCCCCAGATTTTAGATTAAAAGAAAAAATGTCACCAGATCTTAATTTTTTTTAAATCACCAGGTCTTCGGTGACAAGAAAACGTAATCCACATATCTAAGGTTAACAAATATCCCCAGATCTTATGTAACAAACACACTATCACCAGATCTTAGGTTAAAGGGAAAAATTATCCCCAGATCTTAGGTTAAAAGAAAAAAAGAAAAAATACCACCAGATGTTAGATTAAATGAAAAAGTTATTACCAGATCTTATTTTAAATGAAACCATTTATCCAAATATCTTGGGTTAAATGAAAAAAATATCGTCAGATCTTTGGTTAAAAGATAAAAATGATAACCAGATCTTAGGTTAAGAGAAAAGGAAAATATCACCAGATCTTAGGTTAAAGAAAGAAAAAAGGTCCCCAGATCTTAGGTTAAAAGAAGAAGAAAAAATACCACCAGTTCTTAGATTAAATAAATAAAGTTATTACCAGATCTTAGGTTAAATGAAACAATTTATCCACAGATCTTAGGTTAAAAGAAAAAGTATCATCAGATCTTGGGTTAAAAGATAAAAATAATCCCCAGATAGTAGGTTAAGTAAAAAGACAAATATCACTAGATCTTAGGTTAAAAGAAAACAAGTTATTACCAGATCTTAGGTTAAATGAAAAAATGTATTCCCAAATATTATGTTAAAAGAAAAAATAATTTCCCCAGATCTTGGGTTAAAAGATGAAAATGTTCCCCAGATCTTAGGTTAAAAGAAAACAGAAGAATGACGGATGACCGACCGGGGAAAAATATCTACGTAAAGCCAAACATTGGAAAGAGAACCAAATGAGTTTACAAAATGGCTTTAGATAAATGTAATTTGTATTCTATGTACACAACCGGGATTTCCAGAGTGATACAGAATTAACGTAGATCAAAATTTACTGAAGATAATAATTCACAAATTTAAGAATAGATTTTGATAAATTTTTATTTTAAAGTGTAAAAATTGTGGAAATCCATGGTTTTACTCCAAACTTTATAATACATGTTTCGAAGCTTATCAACACAATTTTAGGTTGGTTCTATACTGAATTAACGACTCTTGAATGACACATTCAGTACCACAACATTATACATTATATTCACAACATCTTCTTAGGTTAGGCTAATCTATCTATATAAAA
Organism: Philaenus spumarius; assembly: GCA_018207615.1. Lineage (NCBI taxonomy): Eukaryota > Metazoa > Arthropoda > Insecta > Hemiptera > Aphrophoridae > Philaenus > Philaenus spumarius. Next base: position 55,111 of record JAGFPH010006231.1, read on the forward strand.
GCGAAATGGCACTGATCCATTCATCAGCAGAACTAAAAATCTACTGAACGAAATGAGTTCAAATTTGGCATGCATGTTCAGTTGGACCTTTAGACGCGCACTAAGAACAGATTTTGAAAACATCCCAAAGATACGCCCAATATTCACGTTTTTCTAGCGATTTTTTGCGTTTTCTCAGCTTTTTCGAGAACTAATTGGCAGAAAATGTTGAAATTTGGTACTTAGGTTCGTTTAAGGCCTAAAAGTAGTCTGTTAAAAAATGTTTGAGATTCTCCCAAAATTACGCCAGAAATAGGCGTTTTTGCATTTTTTCTTGCGTTTTCAATGCGTTTTTGATCATCCTCAAATTACGCCAGAACGGATTGGAATGAAATTTGGTATGTAGCTTCCTCTAGGGCCTTAGGCGCTCTCTAAGAAAGGGTATGAAAAATTTCGAAATTTTAGGAGGGGTTTGGGGGGATCAAAGTTACTAAAATCGTGATTTCAGATCTTTTATTATTATGACAATAGTGCTTTTATTATTTAAGATCTATATATTTATAAAAGCCAAATACCACTCACTAACTGAACACTTCAAAAGATTACAATAATTACGTTAAAAAGACTGAAAATACTAACTACCACGGGCAACGCCGTACGTGTCAGCTAGTATAATAATATAACAAGGATGAATGAGTGGATGTGCACATTACTCCAGCATGGTTGGAACCCATGGACCAAACTTGGTACTCATGACTTACTGTCTGCAAAAATATTTTGTGGGTAAGACACCCATAGCACACACAAAGATGGGATGGTTAAGGTATGGATATGTAAAAACAACAGAAAACGACTGATGTTTGTGTCAAATCCATAGTTTTTTTGCTGAGAATAGTGACACTTCAAAAATATTTTAATTAATATTGTAAGCAGGAATACAAAAAGCAAGTAGTTAAGCAAGCTAGTTTATGCTTGTATTTTAAATAATACAATGTATAACTTAAAAGGGCAGGAAATTTATACAACATTTTTAGGAACAGTGCTAACTTGGCTGACCGTATGTGGACCACTGCCAAAAATGTGTTACAATATTGGATTATTATTATTTACGTCTATATTTAATAAAATAATTACCAGGCGATGATAACCACAAAGGTTTTTCGCCTAAAAAAATTATTTCATTAATTATTTTTTTCATTTTAGATTTCTCGAATACATAGGGATTTTATAACAAAGCAGGTATTCACTTTTCACGTTTTATACATGCAGCTCTCTAGACGTGTTTTATCAGAACAAACAGACGACAGACCAAGTCCTAATTAGGCTGTCATTGCTAAGAAGCGTTGGCCGTAAAATACAGGCAGGCGGGGCGAAGAGCTTACTTTGCATTCTGTATTTGCCAGTCATTCTTGTTAATTGACGTTTGCTCATGACAATAATAACAGCGGATAATTTAAGGGAACAAAAAGTTTTGATATTCTAAACACTGTGCCGGTGAGAGCCTGGTGTTGTGGAACTAAACTAATGGTCATAGTTTGTATTTGACTAGGGTATGCAAATACATTAGACATTAAAACGCTGCTCAACGTGGCGATGGTTCGAGGTTAATAGAGTGCAGTTGGGTATTCGTAAGTAAGCTGTTCACATATCGATTTTAAATATGTTTTTAACTAAAGCACTTACCGTCAATTTATGTTAGGTTATGTTTGGCGAGAAATAAATATTTTGCTTGACTTCAGCGAACATAACATAACTATGGCTGTGAGTGCATCTCATGCATCACTGAAGTTGACTACATTGTAGTTGAAACGTGTTATTAGTGATACATGTTCAAAATTACTATTGATTATTGGGACATTTGCTATCATTTGTCATGTGTTAAAATCAATACATGACGTTTCGGGAATATGCATTAATTATATTAATCAAGTTTCTCGTTATCAAGAGATTAAACTAAAGATCATAAACCTATAGATCTAGACCTACATGTTAAAGAAAACAATGTCAAACTAAAATATACTACTAACCTTAAACATCAAGTAGTACATCTCAGAGCTGAAACTGAGAACTTAAAAAAACAATATGTCAAACACAGAAGATACAAACACACACCGGACGGCAAGTAGGGGAGACCGGGGCAAGTTTTCGCGCTTTTTTTATTTATTTATTCTATTTTTTACTAAGTTAGCTACGTTTGTAAAAATTTACTACAATAACCACTGAAACCTGCACTACAACGTGGCATGACTAATATAGATTACTTAAGCAATGATTTTGAGGAAAAAGTAGTCAAATGTCATTTGGTCACGTGCGAAAATGTGCCCCGTAACCGGGGCAAGTTTTCGCACACCATAATGTTAGGCAGGGGCAAGTTTTCGCAAGTACTTAAATCATTAAAATCGGGATAATTAAACAAAAAACAGTTCAAGGAAAATTATTTATTAATTGTAGATACATTTAAATATAATACATTTAACAAAATTCGTTATCATCGTCATCACTATCGCAATTTATACACACGAAAAACAAAGCCCTTAATGCACGCCTCGTGAGCCCATCTCTTACAACGAGTACACTTAAGGGGGCGCTTGCCTGCCCGCCATATTGAATCTTATTCCCATAAGAGCAATGCTACAGAATAAGTCATTTTTTTCCGTTAATTCGTGGAATAAATTAAAAAATTTGGTTTCATTTTGAAGTACTGTCATATGCGGATGTTGATTGCCGAATACATTTTCACAAACCGTTTTATTGTTTTCATAAACGTATGATATAAATAGTAAAAAATAGTAAACTTTATGAATTTTTTACTCAGTTGCAAAAAGAGATATTGCAAAAATTCTTAGCAATCAACACAAACAATCTATTTTACTTTAAGAAAAAAAATACAGCTTTCGTTTTTTAACAAAAACAGCACAAAAATATGCTTAATAGTGAAGGTATGTTTTGGTTATTTAACATTGAAATTGGTAAACAATATCGTAGTTTTGAATGTGGAGAGCCGAGCCTTAACCCATTTCTCTCTTGGTTTTGACTTGCTGTATAATTCCAAGCAGTAAATGCAAACGCAGTCATCTTCTTCATCACTCGATTCTATGCTTACGTTCACTTTCTTTGGCTTAGTAGACGTTTTCGCTGATTAGTTGATTTTCCTGATTTTCTTCCAAATAAACTCTTGTTAACACATTTCTTAACTTTCATTTTACTGTCATTTAGTTTTTCATTCCTCTGCTTGACTTTTTCTTGTTCTTCCATCAGTTGGTCTTTAATGGGCATATCTGTCAAAATGGCATTTAACATTATTTACCATCTTATCTTTGGGGTTATTATTAATCATACACCTTTATTATAAAGAAATCATAACATTATTGTGTGTATAGAAAGTTCTAACGGGGTTAGCGTGCGGAGCACGCAGGAGTTTCCCCTAGTATATTACATAACAGCCAATAATATTAGTAATATCAACGAACAAGCCAGCTTGATGGGGGCCGAAAACGTGCCCCACTCAAAATGCGAAAACGTGCCCCGTCGCCATGTTTTTACTTTAACCTAAGATAAGATGTTGAAAAAAGAACTGTTTTGAACAAACTATAACATCAATCAGAGCAGGTGAATGTCTTTGTTCGATATCATATGAATAAAAAAACTAAACTTAAGGCGTATATGTTTGTTTTGAGTTAAAGTAAGGTCATGCAAATTTAATCAACTGAACAAAAACAACATAAATTGACTTTACGCAGCGAAGGGAGTAGCCATCAAACTAAAACTCTCATAGTTGCTGCCTAGGAGCGTTGTCTTCAAACTAGTCTGGTTGGTGGTGCGCTCTAGCAGTCTGCTAACAAATTAAGGCCAAATCGAAAACCTGCCCCGCACGAAAACCTGCCCCGGTCTCCCGTACGTGTTCAAAGACTGAGGTCAGAACAACTACTGCCCTAATACCGAGGGAGTGGAAGCCAGCTAGGATAGCTTAGGCTTATCAAGATTAGTTTATGGTTAGGGTAAGTTAGATTAGGCCAGGTGTTAGGATAAACAGAGTGTAACTATTTCACGCTTTGCTAGCAAACGAATCAGTCTATACCAACAATTAAAACCCTACTATATAGCAACCAAAGAATTCAAGGAAAATTGTTCAAAACACAGTGCTCTATACTAAAAATTATGTATTTTTAGTTTAAAAATTATGAAAATTAATCAAACGTTACATGATTTTAAAAGTAAACATTTAGAAAAAGTGTTAACTTGGTTCCCTTTCAAGATTGCGCTTCTAAACGTTGAGTCTTCTAGAACACTTTGCTTTGATATTCCACTCGACCTACATTACCATAATAAATTTACGAGATATAAGCTTTTTCATTTCCTCAAAACTCAAGTTTCTTTCACGGCGAATGTTGTGTTCGGCACATTAATCAAATTACAGGATTATAACGCTTCTGAACCCAATAGTGATAAGGACTAGGGCGTAAGGGAAGGGATAGACTCCAAACCATACCATGGTAGTCCTATTAAACGTTTTATCGTGACTAAGCCTAATCCAGTCAAATATTTTAAAAGTTTTTTTTTTAAAGTGTTTTCAATGTGTTTTTGTGATTTTTGGTTTGTGTGAAACTTCTTAATGTGTTCGACGAATTGATTAATTTCAATTTATTTGTGATCTGAAGATGGGCACTTAGGTTACCCGAAACCGCGTTAAATGTGATTTTAGGATTGGAAACAAAACAAAAAGCAAGTATTGTACGTAGTCAATTAATTGATGAAACTCAAGTGCCCAAGTTGGGAAATGTTTAAAAGGGTTCTTATATCATTAGCAATGATTGTTACAATTGTGGTCTCTATGAATAAAACCATTGTATGATATAAAATGTTAAATAAAACAAATTATACGTCTAGAGATCGAGTAAGTTGAAACTTTTTCTTTTTAAGATAGCTTTAAAAAAAATTTGTAGCTCTTGATGTTTACTTTCTTTTTTTTTTTAAACACATACTATCCCTAAAATATGCCTTGGATTTTAAAACAACAAAAAGAAACCCTTTTTTGGATCCTTTGGTAGCGAAATACGTGGATTTCATTTGAATGAAGTATTTACACTGAATAGTTTTTACGGATAACACAGGTGGTAAGTTTCACTATTTAATTATGGGAATTACTCTATACTGCATATTATGTGTGAGGTTTTTTAAAACAGAAATATATATGGTCTTTGCTGTATGTACATTGAGTGTCAAAACCCTGCTGTAAATACAGAAAGTACCTCCAAATGAGAATTTTTATTTAAAAAACCAACAGCAAACAAAACAAGGTAAAGAAATATTTTATGTTTGACTGGATGTTGTAAATAAAACAGTAAAAAGGGGTGAAATCTTTCGCCAGCCCTCTCTAACGAAGCATTCCCAGACCTATGAATGTATAAACATTTTTACTATTTTTTGCTAGTGGAATCAGCTCAGAAAATGCTCGAAACATTATGCAAATAACTTATTAGTTTGGCTCATAATAACTTTAAAATAGTTTGTTTCTAGAGTAATTCTGGGTATTGTTGACAACTACCAAGAAATACATTTTCCTTTTTTCGTCAATGTCTGTTATCCTTTGAGCTATAGACAAAATAAAAAAAAAAAACATTGTGTTTGCCACTAAAAAAGTAAACTTTTTTGTTTCTTGTAATTTTTTTGTAAAGTTAGCGGTTTTTGAGATATTTGATATTAAAATTTATAAACGGCCGCCATTTTGAAAATATTAAAAATAATGTTTTAATTTTTCGTACAGTGATAAAATGTTACGCAATAAATAGGTATACAAAGTTTGAGCTCAATATCTGTTTTACTTCCAAAAATATTAAGTATTTTGTAAAAAAAAACACATACAGACAGACAGACGAAAAAATAAGCACCGTAGACCCTTGTTTATATTGTGAAAAATGTTTGTCTGGATCCCAGGAACATATCCACAAAAGGGTTTCAGAGAGTTCGGGGACACCCTGTATAATAGTTAGCTGCCCGATCCGGCTTTGAACCGATAGACAAATCAAAGTTAAATGTACATTAACAAGAAAAATATATCAATAAATATATTACACTATGTATTTCTTATGGGGATTTTTAATAACTTTGACCCCCAAAACCCCATAAAATTTCGAATTTTTTGAAAACCTTTCTTACTTAGCCTACGAATCAACTTACCAAATTTCATTCCAATCCGTTCGGTGGTTTTTGAGATTTCGTGATGAGTCAGTGAGTAGTATTTGGAATATATATATATAAATATACATAAACACAAAATCTTTACAATAATATTCCTACAGTTTTATAGTCCTTATAATTGTACACATTTACCGAGTTAAAAATTCCCGTCTGCATAGTTTGGTAGGCCTAGATAAAGTGTGTTATTTAAATGGTATTTTCTATAAATGATATATTTCTGATGTGTATCTAATTAATCCGCCTGTGATTTTTCACGTGGATTTACTATTTGTTTAATATTTAATGATGAACTTAACAATACTATATTTTAAGTATTTAGTTCTTCTTTGGGGCAATCTTTAAACGATAAGCTAATTAAACGGTTTGATTTTACATTCCTTCATCAAATAGAACTATACAGGGTGATATTTAAGCATGGACATGACATTATACTGCATATATGCGATGTAAATGAGATATAACGAAATGTGGTTCTACAGAGTTTACAAATGCCTGCATTTTTTAGTAGCTCTATCAAAGTTTATTAATAAAAGTATGTTGAAGTAAAATTAGAACGAATGAGTTAATAATTTGCATTTAACAAGTATTTGAAGCTGATGTATTTTGTTTAGGAATAAGCTGACTAATTAAAATTAAATACAACTATTAGTGAAGTTATTAATGTTTTTTTTTATTTAGAAAATTACATTATTTTGGATCAGCCATATTGAATTGAACTACAATTTGTAATAGGAAGATGTAAATATGACACATTATTTCGACGTAAAATTTTACAAGGAAATCAATGGTGAATTCCCTTTTCTGTTATTGCCTTCGTTTTTGTTTTATATAGATTTAAAGTTGAAATGACGAAACATTATGTAAACAATAAAACGATTTAGAACGACCTCGTGTAGTATTTTAATGCACATTACAGTAAAAACGCAGCAAATAAATTTTGGAAGGAAAATAATCATAATTCCTTGAAAATTTTATAAAAAATTATTTAATTGAGTAAATCAGTTGTTAATTTAGAAACAGTGCATTTTGACTTGGATAAAATAAATCAACTTATTTACTCCTCTCTTCATCTTTTTACTTTAACGTATTGGTAAAACTTTAAAAAGTACTAGTAAAATATAAGCATGTTTTAAAACATTATTTCACTAGTAGTTTACGATCAAAAATATTTATGTAATATTTTTAAATAAATGTTGTGATATTTAAAGTAAATAATATCATCTGATATGGAAGTATAAATTGTTGTTGTGTTGTTAGTTATTGTTTATTATTATCAATATTATACCACTGTTTAAACCTCGTTATTGAATGTATTATGATTAAAAAAGCAATACAATTATTAATGTAATTCGTTTCACCCAGTTTTATTGTTAACACGATTTTCTGTCATTCCAACTTTTAATGATTATAACACAAAAATGGAATGAAGTGAAAAAAGTGTTAGTTACACTATTTGTTTTCAGGAAACCAAAATTTTACATCAAAATCCTGTGTCACATGACTACGTTCCTATTCAATAAGATTCAATTAGATACAGTACGGCAGATTCAAGATAACTGGTTGTCTAAAATAAACAAATCTATCATATTGCAGATTTTTGTAAACTTTGCAGAACCACATTTCTTTCTATCCCATAATACCTCTCATAAGTATAATGCCGTTTCCATACTTAAATATCAGCCTATCTACTTAATTTTTGTAAAACGAAACCGTTCAATTATTAGCGTGGTGTTTGTTTTGGATCACAACCAAATGCTTAGATTCTAGTACTGTTAAGTTTTCCACTTAAACATTGAACAATCACATATATTATTTCTCAAGGCCATTTTTTGTCGGTACGCCTATTACTTCCTTAATACATCATCAAATTACATGAATGAGTCATCATTTTAAAGCTTTACTTAACCGCTACACCGGAAAAATATACAAAATACAATTATACGAAAAAAAAACAAAAAAATCCGAAAGTAACAGTGATGTAAGATCAAGTAAGCTGTAGGGATATTTTCCTGGCGTTGGCAACACTGATGATAGCAATACCCAGCTGGAGAGCTGCCGTTACGCCACTACATTGCTATTTTTAATTAATTGTAAGCGTGGTTACACATCTATTCTTTACTTCAACCCTCACCTATGCCCATGACGCACTAAATACGCACTATACGATACTAAATATACGGTGTGTACTTTAATTAAGTGGGATTTAAGTAAGTTAGAATGCGAATGCTTCGCACGGGTCAGCTAGTATAAATTAATTGTTCTTTAAAGAACCAAATAATATATACACGGTGTTAAATTACCCCACTTCACGTTTTACTGTCTTATTCACAACAGCTAGTCATATAAAAAATATTTCGTATAACTTACATTATTATTCTTTTAAATAAAGAGAGTTACATTTTTGACTATGGTTTGTACCTACAGCAGAGGTTATACACTCCCTGTTTATAATCTAGTAAAGGACGACCAAGGCTTACTTAATTACAAGCATTGAAGGATAAATAGCGACATTTAAACGTTTGATCTTTCGCTAAAAATATGTTTTGAAACTGTTTTAATGCTAAAAGCTTTTACGGTAGTAAAATCAAAATCTAGAGACGCAAATGTAATCATTTCGTTCCTCCAAACGTTCGGGATGAAGTTTGAATTTTCACAGTGTAATTAAAATATAATTAAAGTATTTATTTACAAAATGTTACACCAAATAAAGTAAAAGTAATAATGGATATGGCACTCTCAGTAATCACCAATCGGAAACTACGTTATTTTTAAATATTGGTGATAAGTAACGACACAAGCTGTAAACTGTTGTTTCACGTGTGGTCTTTGGTATTTATATTTTATTGAAAATGTAAAATATTTTTTTTTTCTTGATTCAGCAATCGAAGTATCGAAAATCGCCTCCAAAAATTTTACATCAAACGAAAAATTTTCGTAAGTTTAGAGCCTACAACTATGTTTGATTAAAAAAATACAAAGTAATAAATAAGTCTCAAAATTTATGTAAAATAATTACATGATAAACACAAAATACTAAACAAAATCGTAGGGGTTCCTAAGGTAAAATTTTAATAGTAATAATAATAAATAAATAAAGCAAAAGTACAGATTCCCACAAAAAGTAAGGAAATGGGTGAATTTGGCTCTTCAAGTTTTGAAGCCAAATGGTCTGATTCAAATTCCGCCGACCTTTCAAACGAAATTGGTTTATTTTGTTGTGTTTAAGTTCGGAAAAATTATGGAATCAACACGAGTGCAAAAAAGCGTACAAACACTCTGTGTCTTGGCAATAATACACAATTGCAAAGTTATCAATGCCAACTAACAACCTTGTCGAACCGTTAAAATGTAAAAGCATAAGAGTAGGCACCGTAAATAGAATACAAAAGCTATTTAAATTGTAAACTTAATCTAAAGTACGCATCAATTTATCTATAACAACTTTAAATCTGACACACATAATACCCACACCACATGTTAAGTTAAACACTAATTCTTCACAACACAATTTAATGCCGTACAAACATTAATCTAAAAATTCTGAAATATTTAATAATCTTTATTAAAATCATAAATAACAGTGGAAATATTCAACCCTTTTTAATTGGAATTAATGATTTCAGACCGTAAAATACATCGTATAGAGTTTTAGACAGCACCATATTGTTTGTTTACATTAGAACGTCGCAAAGCATGACTGACGATTATACCAACTTGATGAGTTAGTGCAACCCGCATGTAAAATGTAGTTCGCAACAATAACTGAAATGTTATTTTAAAGTTAAAAATACGATGTTGGAATCGAATAAACTCCGATAATAGATCAAATAAACTAAGAATATACGTGTCACAGTAAGTAATATTTTAAAACCTAAAAATTAATGTACAAAATTACGTTAAATTTTATCATTTAAAATCTGGATTTTTTAAATATATTTAGAAAAATTTATTTGGTCCATAGGCCAAATATTTGATGAATTTTATTTAATGTGCAGTGTATGCGATTAATAATATCTGAAATGGGACGATTGTAATAGTATTAGTTTTTGTCCAGAAAAATAACCTTTGATCATTTTTGAAAAGATGTTTAGATAGAGATATTTTCCCAACAACTGTTATAAAAATTTGAAATTGTTTAGTAAACATTTCTATAGAAAAACACAGTATAAAACATTTACATTTTTGATTTTATATTTAACTGATTATTTTAGCAGTTTTTAAAATTATAAAACAAACGATTCTGATTTAAAAATTAAATTTTTTGTTCATGTTATACTTAACTTAAAATTGAAAGTTTAAATTAAAAGGTTGATAAAGCTCTTAAACATTCCAAAACTCTATACAGTTTTAATTTAGAAAGGTGTGACGAAGATCTGCACTAAATTAAATCTCATTTTGTATATTTAAATATTCATCTTACAACTTTTTTTAACTTGGCCTTTCAAGTTTACAAAACATGGAACTTGAAAATCAAATTACACTTAATACAAGTGGATAGTGCACGTTTCCCTTCAAAATGCCAGCTCCACCGTGACACTGTAATTTTTTATTGTGTCCAATTTGAAATGACAAATTGAGCAAGACAGGTTTGTGAAAGGCCTGCCAAGTTGGATTTGCTCTTGTTTCAGATTGAACAATATTAAAACTAAATTCTGAAAATATAATATATGGAGGAACAAATTCGCTCCACAGGAAAAATTGTAATGGATTTGTTAAGGAAAACATTTTAAAATAGCCATTAAAGTAAAAAGAAAAACTACAAAATTGACCGTCGCAATTAATTTAAAGTTAAATACAGGATGACAATTTAGTCTGGAACAGGTTTAATATTTCGTATATAAGAAAAAATTGATGGTAGATGTGATTGAGGAAGCTACTCTTTGTAAAAATACTATTTTATTAAGATTTCAAAAAAAATTTCCGGCATCTTTGATCCGCCAATTTGAATGTAACTTTGGTTTTTTAAATATTAAGGTGGACATACGATACATCATTTCGATGTAGAATTTCAAAAAAAAAAAAAAAAAAAAAAAAAAAAAACGGTGAAATTTGAAAAACCATTTCTTTAACCTATTAAAAATGGATGCCAAAAACAACGAAATTGTGTTTTCCGATTTTGCCCCATTTTGCTGTACTATTTTTTTGTTTGTTTAGTATTAATTATTATTTTTTTTGTATTCAGAATTAAATAAGCTTTCAAACGATTGCCACACAACGATATTTGGGAGTATTTAAAATTTTTGAGTTGCAGCCCTTTTGATTTTTTCAAAATTGATTTCGAGTTGTTCAATAAAATATCGTTGTGTGGCATATCGTTTGAAAGCTTATTTAATTATGAATCCAAAAAGAATACTAATTAATATTTAAAAAATAGTACAGCAAAATCGGATAAAACGATTTAGTTGTTTTTTGGCCGCCATTTTTAATTGGTAAAAGACTTGAATGTGCAAATTTCACCCTTGGTTTTCACTTGAAATTCTAAATCAATATGATGTATCACATGACCAAATTCCAATTAAAAAAAAAAACAAAGTTACATTCAAGATGGCGGATAGATTTTTTGAAATCTTAATAAAATAGCATTTTTACATAGAGTAGGTTCCTTAATCACATCTACCATCAATTTTTTCTTATATATGAAATATTAAACCGTTTCCAGACTTAATTGTCATCCTGCATATTAAAAAGATGTTTAGAAGGAATACATTAACAGATGCATAGTCCTTAGTGTTTCTGAATAATAAACACTAATTTTAAGGTTTTATAATTTCTGTAAACAAAATTGTAAGTTTTTTTTTAGAAATCAGTAGTAGCACTTATTGTATATGCTGGGGAAGAAATATATTCATACCTTCACTCGTATAACTCAATACATTGATAGTTTATTATTACTGTACTTTTAAACAGTTACACCTTCTCTACCCTTTGTGCTTCTTATATATAAAAAATATTTGCAGATTAACTTAATTGGGCAAATGTCTAGAACTTAATTTTGATCTGCACGTGAACTTTGTGGGTTTAAACAAGCCTTTGACAGTGCGGACGGCTCAAATTGGTTGCAGACGAAGCCTTTATGGCTTGGCAATGAAACTTTTAAGATCGGTACAAACGACGTTAGAAACTTAAGGTTGGCAGTGTGATGGAGGGGGAAGGAAACTATGACCATTAAAACAGCACAAGATGTGACGATTCCTTACAGTTTTTCTATTCAATTTGTCACTACTCAATATAGTTGACAAATTGGATATAGGCGGAAACATTTAGTACAAGTCAAGAAAAGAATTGGAGTAGGCACTTTTGGACAACAATTTAGTTTTGGACAGAGAGAGCCAACGAATTCGTTTTGAAATACATTGTTTTTAAATTGACTATATCAAAATAAACTAAAGCTGTGAGATATGCCGGTACATTTAATTAAATACATTTTATTTTTAGATGTGTAAATGACGCTGTATAGTTTGGTGTACAGGTGAACTGTGAATACGATATAACATCTAAAGAAATCAAGATTTTTGAGGTGAACAAAGCGTATTATGAAAATTTATGATGTTTTGGTAAAAGATTCTCAACCGGACAACTAAAATAAAAATATAATCCTTATTAAATAGACCATCTGATGATACTTCCAAATTCTCATCTATATGTATAGCTAGAAATGTATGGCTTATTACACGATTTGGAATGATATTTCTCTCTACTATATAAAAAAGTTTTTTACTTCTTCTTCTCATAATTATAAAGTAACTAGCTGACCCGTACGGCGTTGCCCGTGGTGGTTGGTATTTTCAGTCTTTTTAACGTAATTGTATTCTTTTTAAGTGTTCAGTCAGTGAGTGGTATTTGGCTTTTATATATATATAGATCTTAAATAATAAAAGCACTATTGTCATAATAAGATCTGAATTACGATATTAGTAACTTTGATCCACCCAAACACCTCCTAAAATTTCAAAATTTTTCATACCCTTTCTTAGTGAGCAAATATGGATCTAGAGGAAGCTAAATTTAATTACAATCTGTTCGGTAATTTTGGAGAAATCGTGATTTAGTAATTTTTACCCCCCAACCCCTCTAAAATTTCCAATATTTTAAAACCTTTTTTAGTGAAAACTTATGGCCCTAGAGGAAGCTACATACCAAATTTCATTCCAATCCGTTTGGTAGTTTTTGAGAAATCGTGATGAGTGAGTGAGGGGTATTTCGCTTATATATATATATAGATAAGAATAGAATAAATACTAAACCAACAAGCGACCACTGCCAAGGGAACCAACAAAGCGACCACTGCCAAGAGAACCAGCTTCATCAGTCTTGAGTACGAAGTACTGAGCCTAGAACTGCTGGAGAATTGGCCGAACAAGTGCCGAAGCGGCAAACCAGGCCACAGAGAAGGGAGGCAAAAGGAGAGTCGCTGACGTTAGTGGGGGAGTTGCGCCGACCGCCAGGCTGTTTCACCAGGAATAAATTAATTTAATTTGCATTTCAATAAATCTGTTCTACTTTAAAAACACCTGCATCAACACAGCGTACACGAAAATTCGTTCTCGGAAAAGAGGCTAGACTCGGCTAGAACCTCCACCGTAGTCTCTCTAACCAAAGTCCCATTGGGAAGAGATCTGTGCTTGCACAAGCGGCTACGGACACCCGAAACAATTACACTCCCTTCAGGCAACTCTTGCGGTCCTTTTTAGGGCCGACCTACACAACTAAATAGTGTTCTAGACTTCGGTCTAGGGAATACGTTATTATAATTATTATAATATTATATAATATTATAATAATATATAATATATATATTATTATAATATTATTATAATATATTATAATAAAAGTTTTAATATAGAGAGGTGGGGTGGGGGTTGGCGAGCTGAGCGAGCAATGGTCAAAGCCTCTATTTTGTAAAATTATCACTTTTGTTTGTAATTCAATTAAGTCAGTTTTTTTTTTAAATATTTAATAATAAAACCTTTTTACCAAAACACAATTTAAGTAGTTAATAGAATTGAATGCCTATAACTTGGATTTCTTGTTTCAGTATTCTAATGAACGTGAAATATCTGCGCACGATCCAGCCAGGAGTCTTTGAGGGTTTATTGAATCTAAGGACCATGTAAGTAGCTTTGCAATGTTTCGTAGCTAATGAGATAGTAAAAACCTGCTTTTTCGAATCTTTATCTAAGGAAAACCATATTATTTAGGTTGATTAAAAGCATTTCAAAACTTATTCAAGAACTAAGGCTAAGAAGAAAAAAGTCTTATAAACATAGGTCCGTTTTGTATTTATACAAACTTGTAGGCAACTTGTAGGCAACTGAACCAGCACTGCACCATTCTCTACAGTGCAATTACGCAGGTTCAACCTCCACTCTCATATTTTGAAACATAAAGAATAAAATATAGAACATTTATTTTTAATAATGTAAGATAAATCACAACCTAAAAGCAAAGATTGTCAAAAATAATAAATTTATAAATCAAATTAATAAGTTTGCGATATAACAGTAGTTATAATAAAGTTCAAATGAACCAACATGTCTTAAACACACTTAAAAAACTAAAATCAAACATAAAAATCATATGTGTAGGAAACCTACAAATTACTTCAAAGTATAAAAACGGAGGTGAATGGAAATGCCACTGAGAAAAGGCCTCCTTGGTAGTTAACGCCTTATTTTTGTACTAAGACTGAACATCTTCCATTGGTTATATGTGTTTTAAATGGACAAATAAATGGAATATGTATTCAAAATATATTTTTTACCTTTCATTTTATTTTAGTTTTAACATTCAGTTGTTTCTCAACCCCTTGATGTGGTTTATTCTAATCTGGAGTTTGTGGATGGTTACCAGGAAATAACGTTTTTGAAAAAAAAGTCTTTCTCTTCAAAAAATAAAAACGTCTTACTAGCCTATGCCACTTTGTTCTAATACCCTTAATCTGTTTACAGATGATTTGTTAAAATATGTTATGTAGTGAATGGGGTACAATGCAATTTTAGAAACATAGTTCTAACTGCACAATCTTTTCTTTTGGTTAAAATATTTAGATTATACGCTCTCATTTAACGCATGACATCGCTACAGTGTTTTCTTGTTATAATTGGTTTTTCATTATGCCGGTTGTAAGCAAGGAAACTGCTGGAGAAAGATTGGGATCGTTTTATTTCACTAGCTCAGAAACGTCCAAGAAACTAAAGAATTCAATATGAATTTTCCGTGTCTGCGTTTTATGAGTAAAGCCTTTCTTCTGGAACTAATTTAAATCTAGTAGAGTTGGCGTGTCGGGGAAAACTTATAATAGTTTCGCAGATCAATGGTCCGAAGTGGCGAGGTGTTAAATTTGAAAGGAATTATAATGCAGTTTCTGAAAGTTGTTTATAACTTGTAACGTCGAAATATTTTCGTCGCTTTCTGTTTGTACGTGTATCGCAGATGTTTTTAGCCGAATTTTCGAAGAAAATAAGAGCTATTACACTCGACTCAATTTGAAAATTACTTTATATATATATATATATCTGTTTTATTCCCGGATCGATAAGTGGTAGTAAATATGCTTCAAAATTGCTGATTTTTTGGTGAAAGGGTCCTAGTAGGATTCTTCAGATATAATTTTTTTTGTTTTACGATCTGATTCAAAATAGCGGAGTTATACCGATTAATCGTTTTTGGGTAGGGATTTAAGTATATGGATTTTTCCCACCTTGATAAAATGGTAGTAAATATGCTTCAAAATAGCTGAAATTTTAGTGGAAGGGTCCTTGTAGAATGTCTCAGACACTGATATTTTCATTTTTCGATTTTACACAAAATGGCGGCTTTTTTGATTCAAACCAAAATGGCAAAGTTAGAGCGAGGAAATTGCGTTATTACTCCCACCCATAAGCCCTTGTGCAGATTTTGAGCTATATCGTTCAAAAGGTAATTAAATTTACTACAATCCTGTGCAAAGGTATTTCAGGTACAGTCCCCGGAACAAGGAACAAAATTGATAGAAAGCTCCCGATAAATGATTTTTCATTATAAATGTCAGGTTTTTGAGCGATTTCTCCCACTCATAAGCCCGTGTGCAATTTTTGAGCTATATCTTTCGAAAGATAATTAAATTTACTACAATCCTGTGTAAAAGTAATTTAGGTACAGTCCCCGGAACAAGGAACAAAATTGATAGGAATCTCCCGATAAATGATTTTTTCGTTATCCATGTCAGGTTTTAGCGCAATTAATTTCTCCCACTCATGAGCCCGTGTGCAATTTTTGAGCTACATCGTTCGAAAGGTAATTAAATTTCCTAAAATACTGTGCAAAGGTATTTCAGGTACAGTCCCCGGAACAAGGAACAAAATTGATAGAAAGATCCCGATAAACGATATTTTCATTATAAATGTCAGGTTATTGCGCTATTTCTCCCACTCATAAGCCCGTGTGCAATTTTTTAGCTGTACCGTTTGAAAGGTAATTTAATTTACTACAATCCTGTGCAAAAGTAATTCAGGTTCATTCCCCGGAAAAAGAAACAAAATTGATATGAAACTTCCGATAAATGATTTTTTTCACATCCACGACAGGTTTTTTCGCAATTTCTCCCACTCATAAGCTTGTGTACAATTTTTGAGCTATATCGTTCGAAAGGCAATTCAAATTCCTACAATTCTGTGCAAAAGTAATTCAGCTACAGTCCCCGAAACAAGGAACAAAATTGATAGGAAACTACCGACAAATGATGTTTTTATTATAAATGTCAGGTTTTTGCGCAATTTCTCTCACTCATAAGCCCGTGTGCAATTTTTTAGCTGTATCGTTCGAAAGGTAATTAAATTTACTACAATCCTGTGCAAAAGTAATTCAGATACAGTCCCCGGAACAAGGAACAAAATTGATGGAAAGCTCTCGATAAATGGTTTTTTCATTATCCACATCAGGTTTTTGCGCAATTTCTCCCACTCATAAGCCCATGTACAATTTTTGAGCTATATCGTTCGAAAGGCAATTAAATTTCCTACAATCCTGTGCAAAAGTAATTCAGGTATAGTCCCCGGAACAAGGAACAAAATTGATAGGAATCTCCTGATAAATGATTTTTCATGTGTAAGGATTTTGCGCAATTTCTCTGACTCAAAAGCCCGTGTGCAATTTTTGAACTATATCGTTCGAAAGATAATTAAATTTAGAACAATCCTGTGCAAAGGTAATTCAGGTACAGTTTCCGGAACAAGGATCAAAATTGATAAGAAAATCCCGATAAATGTTTTTTCATTATCAATGTAAGGTAATTAATAAGCAATTTCTCCCACTAATAAACCCCAGTGCAATTTATGAGCTATATCATTCGAAAGGCAATTAAATTTACTATAATCCTGTTTAAAGGGATATTTGGAACAGTTTCCGGAACAAGGAACAAAACTCATAGTAAACTCTCATTATAAAATACTAGTTATTCCCTGATAAGAAAATTCGGCTATAGTAATGCGGCAGTGCTGCTTACGGGTTTTTTTTTATCTTACCACTTTTTGTAAAGGCATAATTACACAGGAAGGTACTTTTAGTAAACTGAAAGCAGAACAAAACAGAAATAGGATGTTTTTCTACTATAGTTTGGTCGCGAACTCAAGTCTCAAAATTTGAAGTATGTCTAACCCGGTAATTTTCCAACAGATTAATTTCAAATTTTAACACGTTCACCCCTACGCAAATTTCGTATTTCCTATGCTAGGAGCTGACCTTTTATTTTTTTTATTTATAGTTTAAATGAGTAGAAATTACTTTATTTTTTATTTTTCAACCTTTCTACGTAATAATCACTAATATTTTAAAGCGGACGCACATGTGCGTCCATAGCACACATTCGTAAAATTGTCAATGCACTATGTTTTGAAATTACTTCCAATACGGGGATGGCGTGCAAAACAAGCAATTCACTGTGCGTTGGCCGCTTCTCATAGTGTTCAGTGTCAAGCTCATATGTTCATCGTTAGCAGTGAATGTGTTAAGGAAGTTTTTTCCATGAATATTATAAATGACAAATAATAATTACGTTTTTGTATTACTGTATACTAGAAACTCAAATTATAATTTCACGTTTTAATTCATTAATTGCAATTATATTATGTTAGTATAATTCCTAACATTGAACTATATTAGGGAAATTGGGAATGGTTTCGTACAGTAACGTTAGCCACATAAAATTATTTACCAATTACAATAAAATGTAATTAGTTCTTCCGTATTAATTAGAAAAAAACAACATAACAAAATTACTGCAAAAAATAATCAAAATAATTATATAACAATGTTTAGAATTCAACCAATGCACAATAATTATCGTACTAAATATTCTATAATTAAATTTTCTTCGTAAATAAATCGATTAAATCTTATAAGTTTGTATAATTATTTTTTAAAATTATTTTCAAAATTAAAATTACGAATATATATTAATTTTTTTTAAATTAGATGTGATAAGGCCACGTTACAAAAATAGAAGCAGGATAAAGTATCTTGACAAAGCAAAATACATTTTTTTATATTTCCATGTAGAAAAACACCTGATGTTGAAGACGTACTAATAAAACTAGGTGTTCAAAATAAATAATTATAAGAATTGAAATTTGAGAAGAATTGAATGAATAAAAGACAGTTGATTTTGCACCTAGACCAATGCATTTCTCTCATCGGAAATCTCCTACTGTTAAAGTTTGAAGAAAATCCTTGTGACGATTATTGGGGAAAATGTACACATAAACAATTTTGATCACTTAATAATATAATTATAATTTGATTGATTTTTTTTTGTCAGGATTTTTAATAATGTTTGCACTAGATTTGTACCAGGGTATTGTGGACGAGAAATTATGTTTTGTTTTTTCATCTTAACTCGTCATTAAACACATTTTAAAACAGCTGCAATTTTTAAAATAGTAAAATGAAAGTAGTTTCTTTTTGGCGCTCTTGTAAAAAGTCTCTGCTCATCTACGTGTACCAAATTGTAGGTTCGTGATGAGTTTACCAATTGTAATTAATATTTTTTGTTAAAACTGATAAGTGTTATGAAAGCAACCATGAAGGAGGCTGGTGATAAGCAAACATTAGCATGTTAGTCAAATCAGCACCTCTTCAATTTATTGTATATGTCTTGCTACACAATAATATGATGAATCCAATAATACAGTTTATATCTTCTAACAAATTTAAATTTTATGACGTTACTAATAACCAGGAAAACGTACCTCTTCAGTTTACTTTCTATCAATATGAAGGGCTTTTAAAAAGAGACTTTGAAGTCATGTTAAAAACAGCAACTGTTTGAATGGTTTAATATATTTTGTTTATTAGCTTTTTTTACAAAATACAATTATTAGTTTTTTACAAAAGAAAAACATAAGAAAATAATCATGAATTACAAACAAATAAAGCAACTATACCCCGAAGACATAAACCTGTTGTGGGCGTTAGGTTATTTACTTTTAAACTAAATATTACTGAATCTACAAATTCTACATAAAATACACATTATAAAATTAACATTGTAAAATTAATTTGCATTGGCTTAAGTTTAGATGAAGCGACGTAGACCGAGCCCAACAAAACAAACATTATATTTACAATAAGGTATTTGCTTTAAACGAAATCTTCAAAACCATTTAAGTAACTAAATAAATATCCTAACTTAATCCCTTACCTGTTTATCAACTAAATAATCATGCTAAATCCTTATTTATATGTAAATCACAAATAGTTACAGTATAGAAAATTTCAAATTACTATACACAATTTAAATTTTCAAAGACACTGATTTGATACCGTGTGTTGGTATCTGTTTAAGTAACTGTTTAAGCACCCAAACACACCCTATCTTACGCTAATCACTCCCCCTCACACACATACAAAATCGTTGCACACCATAACCACCCCCCCCCCCCCCCCCCCCCCCCCCCCCCCCCCCCCCATTAAGTTAATACTGTCTTTAGAATAAACGAAGGTACCACTAAGAAAACTATGTTAGACCTTTTTGCACGATGATAACCTTTTTTTAGGAACATTATAAAATGTTCTTTTTAAACCACTTTGTATTTAGTTTAAACAAACCAATATCCTAAAATGGGGGCTTTTAAATATACAATTATTTTTGTTTAGCACATAAAACAGAATTTCTAACCATAGTAGATTAAGGGCTGACTTACAACAAAATTTAGCTTGATACCTATAAAGTTTTATTAGAAAAAATAGTACCAGAAAACGTGATTTTTATGTAGAGCAAAATTTGCAAAGTCCTGTTGAGCACACTAACATTCCAACACCACAACAAATTTCCTCCTTGTTTCCCTCTTTCTTTTTTTATTTCTTTCCCTCTTTGTACATTCCAAAGCTGCTTTGTTGGAATATAAAACTCTTCACACAAAAAGAACACACAGTTACTTTCCAGTATCATCACATTATTTTTTCTATATCTCATACACTTTACCAAGCGCATCATAGTTGAATGTAATTCTAGCATCTAACACTCCAAT
The DNA here is from genome assembly GCA_018207615.1 of Philaenus spumarius. Lineage (NCBI taxonomy): Eukaryota > Metazoa > Arthropoda > Insecta > Hemiptera > Aphrophoridae > Philaenus > Philaenus spumarius. The sequence continues at coordinate 75,792 of JAGFPH010006231.1, forward strand.
TTTCACTACTTTTATCAGAGAAAGTTGTTTTTAGGGATTCTGGTTCAAATAATGTTGTTAAAGGACTGATTCGGGTATTGGGTTCGTCCATGCAGGCATTTTTCTTTACAACATTTTGGTCTATTAGTTCCTGAAAAATATGATTTATTTCAATCACAATGGCCTCAGGCTCTGTAAGTTTATTACCCTGTACCCACCTTGGCAGTTCTCCTCTGGGACAAAGTTCATACTGTGGATGAACATAAAAAAAAATATTATAGAATAAATTTTTTTAAATGAAGATGTGTGGAAAATATACATGCAATACACATTAAAATGCTCAAAATGAGGCATAGAATAATAATACAAAAGTGATACTATATTATGAACTTGTATGTTTTCAGATACATCCATCAGGCCTACGGACTTCGATACATCTCTCCTGAAGTGTTCAATGTTAACCTGCCCAGTCTTAAGATTCTGTGAGTATTTTTATTGTATTTAGTAAGACAGTTAATGTCTCTGTACACGGGCTGTTTTATTTTAAAAGTTGTTAGTTTAATAATTGACTAGCAGATACCCGCGGTTTCTCTTGAAGACATTGAAAGTATGTAAAGGATTAACATCACGCGCAATTCAAAAACGATTTCAGATTCGAGTTCCCTATCCCAAAACCGTTTAGTGAGTTTCGTCCAAATCGTTTCTCATTTAGGCTTACAAACGTGATCAGCTATGTGTCAGCAATGAATAAACCTATAAGAAGCGCAACGCCCCTACAACCGGCAGTGTTAAAGCTAAAATTGAAAAGCCCGTTTTTAGAGTTTTCCAAGCATATTAAAAACAATTCGCCATAAATAGTAAATCAAACCCAATCCAAATGTATTCCATAGATTTTTTGTAGAAGAAAATTCAAAGAATTCAAATATGCCACTAAAAATTAGTTTCTTTTGAAATTGTAAAAGTTATTAGCTTAGAAAGCAAACAAAAGTTTAGTAACGGAAGGAAAAAAACCAACTTTATGAATACATAAAAAATAGTACAACATTTTTATAATTTTTTTCTCAAAATATACAAAAGTTTCGTAATTTAGTTATAAATAGAACTGTATAAAACATTTATCAATTTCAGTTTTTATGTTCCAAATACATGACTGCTAACAAAATTAGGCCTTGTTTGATATATTAGGCCTTAATTTACTAATATATGCTTTGCTCAAAAATTAAATAATTATAACAAAGTGTAGAGAATAAATCAACGAATTGAACTGCATACATTTAAATTATCTTTTAATTAAAGTGTTTGACTTAGAATTATTTGAATAACAAAAGTGAGAAAAAATATATAAAACACTCATCTGTACAATCTATACAAGATGCGCGCGCAATCTCTTATGTCTACCCATGTTGTAAAAAGCCGTTAGGGTTCAAATTCAAACCTTAGATGAGACCGTATTTGCAATCACTTTCCCACGGTCCTACACAATAAACTGTTCAAATATAGCATATTTGGTTTACAGGGAAAGTTAGCTTGAAGCATTATGTTTACAAAAATACCAAAATATCTCTAAAAACGATTGAGGTCACACAGATATCACGTGTAATAAATAACGCTGTTTATTGGTTGGAAAACTGGTCAATTGCAAGGGTCTACAAAACGCCCCACGACTTTAGAACTATTTGTCAAATTTTTGATTGAAAGGCAGTATTAAATAGGGAAAATTGTGAAGAATCCAACGATATCTAGGTTTACTTTAGAAGAAGTACTGGGCGGGCTTTTGAGAGAGAAGAAAGATGCTTGACTTCGTCGTGTTTTGTGACGAAATCCGTACGCCGAGTTTGTTGAAGAAAACTAATAAACTGCAACGATGATTACCTATGTAAATATACGTTTTACGAAAAATATGTAAATACAAAAATTAAAGCTTGATTCATTTCCTTTCCAATGGTGCCTGTTTTATTACGATTGGATGATTTTAAGTGGATTAAACTATCGATTATGCAAATATGTGCAAATTCTCGCTATTGTTCGAAATGGTTGTGTTCTGCCCCTGAGAGTGGGCTATAAATGACCTTCTGCCAGTTCTAGGGAGATTCCGCCAAGTTTTATTTGAATCTGGCAAGCTAAACACGGCAGCCACTAGGTAGCGAGAGCGCTACTGTCGTCGGCACCGCAATTATGTCACCATTCTCTGTCTCACTCACACCTAGCGTGGAGGATTGATGAGTCACAGACGGGTGAACATTTTTAGCCAGCGCTAAGCTCGATTTGGCGGCAACCTACCGGGCTGACTGTTCTGTATTCATAGTGTCAGTAAGCGCTAAAAAACAAGTTCTGCCAGATTGTTATTCTTAACTCCCGAACGATTGGAAAATAAAATTATTTTGTGTACATCTATGATTACCAAAATGTTGGCTTTGTAAAATATTTTACCACTTACGAGGGGGAAGGGATTTTGTGTTTTTTTGTAAGTTGGGTTTCTAAAATAATGATATAGTATTTTAGTTATTAATTCAAAAGTCGAAATTTAGTTTTCATATATTTCAGAATTTACTAAAAATTTATATTAGATGTTTTCAATAGTTGTTTTTCAAAATGTCTATTAAAGCCTAAGTAAAAGTTAATTTTGTATATCAGATTCTTGATTCTTTTATTTAAGCTACAATTAATTTAGTAGACATATTCAATCTTTCGAATGGGGATGATGTTTGACTAATGCTCCTTGATGTTTAAAAAAAAAAATCATGGCTTAACTGAGGCATAATGTTTACACGTAGACACCACTCGCCTTTCTTCTTCAATGTAGCATGACAATTTTTTAAACACTCAATGTTAACATCGCCTAAAAATGGAATGACACAAAGATACATGCACATCTTGAAGCTCTTTATTTAGAACTGATTTTGCCGAGCACATTCTCTGTAAAACATCAGCAAAAACATTTCTTGAACCTGGCCGATAAACTATATCGTAACAAAATTATGATAATTCTATTCTCCATGTTTAAACTTGCAAGTTGTACTGTGGGACACTAGGACACATTAATTACTTGCGACACTAGTCGCGACACAGCTCGCCCACCTATTTACATCAGGGCTATTGGACAGTTTCTCGCATATGTAAATTTATCTTCAGTCAGTTTTACTTGACCGTTTTACCTGACAAGTTATGTGTACATTGGCCTTCATCTCGATCTCTAAAAATGTATTTAGTTAACCTATATCCAGACTATTGTAGTGAATTAAATACATTGTAATGAATACGATCTTCAGATTGTAAGTAATTCCAGTTGATGAATATTCAGTGACAGTTCTCTATGCAGTGGGTACATTTCTTATCGTGCACAGTTATAATATATTCTTTATAATATGGTGTACCACACTCACTGCGTTCTTTGAGGAATGCTTTCCTGAGCCCTTTACTACCCTTTATAAAATGCAAGAACGTAGGCCAACATATCAATTTGGGAAAACTCAAATAAAATATGAGTAACAGTGCTTACCTATTCTGACTAGCACAGGTTTGAAGATACCTAAATTATCTATTTAACAATTTATGATAAAGTACTGTAGAAATAAAAACATAGATTTGAAAACAATGTAAAAATATTTTTTGTTAGAAAAAGATAATGCACCCTTAAACAAAATTTCATCAAAGAAATCATAATTTTTGACATTAGTAAAAGTTTTCAATATATTTTAAAATTAAAATTAAACTGTGTTTTAATACACAAGATATTTTTAGCAAACCAATTATGTACTTGAGAGTTGGCCAACTCTTGGTTAGCAGAAATGTATCTTATACTTTGGTTTACCGTCACACACAACAATAATTTTGTAATTTATTAGTAAAAGTCCCTAGATGACTATGAACCAAAAAAACTAGTTAATACAGGACATAAATTAACGTTTATGCCGTGGAAGCAATTTACAAAATAAAAAGTAGTCCAAATTCATAAAGTCGTTTTTTAAATTTACTGCTTTTAATAAATTTTGCGCACAAATAAGTTATTTATGAGTGACTTAGTTGTAAAATACTTAACAGAACAAGCTTTGCTTATCAACAACGATTTTAAAATCCAATCTGATTTTGGTTCAATCTAGATTAAATAAGCTTTACATAATTGGTAAATTACAAGAAAATTATTAAATCTTACGGAACACATATCTTACGGATATGCACATAGGCATATTAATTCAAACTGTTTGAAAACTATTCATCTGCATTACAAACCTGGTGTTTATAATAGTATACATTTGGCATTTATTTTGTTGTTTACAGAACTTAACTTTTATATTATATGAGAACGCGCTTGTTGTGTGCAAGAAAGAATTAACCAGTTATATTCTATGGAGAGCTTAAAGTTTTTAAAGATCATGCATTTACATTTTAAGATGCCTTTGACATTGGAAACCTAGTACTCGAGTGAGGCAAGGCCTACAGCCTTCGAAGCACTAACCTACTAGACACATCTCTGAATGTTGGCGGCTTCTGATAAAAAATATTAGTACTTAACACTTTTGGTTAGGTAGACAAATTTGTATTACAGTTAGGTTTATGTGATTTACTAATACTTTAAACGAAGTTGTAGCGTTGTACTTTAAACGTTACAATGTTGTTACAAACAACGTTAGCTTGAGATACATGTTCACATTCAATACACCAAAAGGAACAAAACTTTTGTAGTACAATTATTTATAATTTTCTTTCGATTAACTGCTTTAGTTAATTTTTAATTACTCATCTAAACAAATATAAATGTAGAAAATTCATAAGAAAACAAATTGTTTTTGACAGAAAAATAAAAACAAAAATTGATTGTAAAAACCAATTCAAATTATACAAATCAAGAAAAAGTGGTTACTGACAAAGTGATCAGACTTAAGCAGATGCCAGCAGACATTACATAAATAAATATTTAAGTTAAAAAATACAGCTCTAAACACTACTTTAAAACCAAAATTTTATATTAGTACGTTATTTTAGTACGTTATTATTTAATAATTTACTATGTGTTATATTTATACCAAATTTAGCTACCATTAATCTCTCTTGCATTTGTCTACCTTAAGATAACTTTGGGCTTAGCCTACACCGAAATATTTATATTCTTTTACAATTTATTTCTATACTATCCCTTTAGAATTTCCGTTGTCTCTTTTGCTACTCTGTCATCCTTCTTAAAAATCACAATTTTAGATTTACTTAACTTTAATTTTAAGATCAATAAACTGCTGTAGATTTCCAGCTGTTGATCATATTCTGCAGAATGTATATTTAAACAGATATAATAGCTATATCATCAGCATTTGATATACATCTTATATTAACTCTTCCTACCAACGTCTCGTGTATATCATTCAAATTCAGAGAAAATATAAGCTGCATCATGGTTTTAGGCCCTCTTTCATGATAAAACATCCCATTGGTCCACGCGAAGTCCATTCCCTTGCTTTTGTAACCTCCTACTTTCAAAGTAGACAGAGAATCAATAAAAATTGTGGTAGAAAAGCGAACAAGACTATTGACATGAGATTTTCTTCCGGAAGGTGGCTTTTTGCATGGATCACGTCCATTATTAACAATTATTTCATAATATTTTGGCATAGGGTAACTTGGCACCTAAGAGCTTGTGTCGTACATTTTGGATCGATATGTTCAGGCGATAGCGTCACACGTTCAGTCTCTATTGAAACTTCTGTCTTGATGATATTTCAAGTTTATCTCATTTCAACACTTTATATATTTACACACCATGACCGCATATTAAGTTGTCTATCCGATGCTGTCACGCACGCGTTAAATAGATTTCAGCTGGAGAATATTGATGAAGAGTTATTTTAGCCGCTGAACAACATTAGGGTTTGAAATTAAATTTAATGTTTTTTGTATTTTTCAGGAGGATTGTCCACACGAGCATTGAGATTGTACCATACCTGGGTAATTTGCTGACACGAGATCCGCTGCATATGGTGTAGGTAGTGTTTTACTTGCCTTTAAAAATTAAATTTTGCTTAATTACCATTTAAGTTTTGGAAATTAATTATTTATATTATAAACATAATTTGTTTTAGGTTTATGAAATAAATTACAATAATTAATTAGTAAAACACCAGCTAAATGAATGTTGATCACGCCTTAACGATTACATTATTATGTAATCAATAATATAATATAAGTTCCCAGTCTGCTAACTTGTGTTTACACTGGTTAAGAAATTAGTTACTAAATAATAAACATAACTTTTTGAAACATATTTTACATAAGGGAGTATATTGTACCCACTATCTTGTTGTTCAAAATAAAAACAGGACGTTGCTAAAAGAAAAATTTTAAAACAATCATCATGTTTACGTTAAATTATTATTTAATTAAAATCGCTAAGATATTTTTACGTTTGATTGTTGGAACATACTTTTAAGTGTACGTTATTTTCGTCATCAAGTTTTAAGAAAGAAAAGTAGTTTTTATTGAAAAATCATGCTTTATTATTTGTACTTTAACACGATAACAAGACAGGTGACACTTTACCGTGTACTAGAACAAAACATAAACATATGTTTTTAATATATAGAATAATTTACATGTCACAAGTAACACTTTTTGAATATCATATTTGTTCCAAAACTGTAGAACATTACGTCTAAATGCAGACAGATAACGAAAACCGACAATTTCATTT